>CALNHX010005867.1:0-17803 GCA_940337035.1 Agriotes lineatus | reverse complement strand
AAACACTTGTCGACGGTTTGTTTGAGTAATTCACAAATATTATTCTTTTGCATCTGAGTAAACACCATTTTTATGGATTTGGAAAATTGTTTGACTTAATATTTGATTCAAGAACCACTTCACAAAATCAGAGCTATGTGCACTAGACGTCTACTCACGTAGGCTGCCCATTCAAGAATTAAGAATATCCAAGAAAAGAAAAGCCAGAGCCAGATGGCACCACATACTCTCACGAAGACAAACAAAAACTAAATAAAATCACAAAAGAGCTCAAGCAACTGCTCATAAAACTCAAGAACGAATCCATCCAAAAATACTTAAGTAATCTACCTCCAACACAAGCCACGGACTACTCACTATGGAAGGCGACCAAAATAATTCAAAAGCTGCTTTTGCAGACCACCTGCAACACGTATAATATTGAAACCACTCCACTAGATGAAAACGAGATCCAACAAATGCTTGATGCACCATATCAAATATAACCCAGGGTGCTGATTTGTCACCCCCGAGTTATCAGTTTACGTGATTTATAACCAAGGGGTTGTATTTCAACCTCCTGGTTACCAGTTTACGTGCTGCCACGTTTTTGGTGATATAGGGGTTGGCTTGAACCCGTAGATCACTATATTCGCAAGTAGAAGATTGTAACTCCTCTGCTGTCCCCTTGGTGGTACCTTAAGGGGGTAAGGGCGAGATTTGTTTAAATGAAACACCCACTAAAGAATAATTTAAGTTATATTGAAAGAAACTAATAATTCGGCACGATTACAATGGGCTTCCGCCCTCTCTGTTCATGGATTAATTAACTGTAAGCTTCGTAACTAGATTAATCAAAATTATGCCTATTTAATTTGTTTTGGAAGGAAAGAATAAATCTAGCGACGGCCCTTTGAGTTGGTTAATATAATAACAACAATTAAGTCTGACCTGTTACTCCTGCGCTGTGGTTACTACCCCTCGATTTGGTTATTATTTAATTTAAACGGCGCGACCGATGTCTAGTTATGAATTAAATTGAGTTCGGCTAAAATTGATTGGAGTCCTATGGTTCCCTTTTGCACCTGGATTTTCTTAAGGTTGGGCACTACACAACACTTTAGTTTTAGATCGAAAAGATGTAATTTTGATTTAGTTAGAATTGGCACCGAAAAATGTTATCGACGGGTTAATTTATTACTCGAAACCGGGACGCGAACTGCCCTCGCGGTTTGCGTTCCCTCCCAGGTAATTTTCTATCGTGGGGGGCCGTATGTCTCTCGGGCTTCCCCGTTTTGTCCAACTAGCATTTTGACTTGTACTTTGCGCGCTCTGAGAATTGCGAATTCGGCATATCCCACACGGGTTTGCGCTATGTGTCAAATCGGCATTCTCTATTCTCAGAAATCTTTTAACTTTATGAGCACCGGATGTAATTCAATCGCTTTTTCTGACTACGACAAATGTAGCTTTCCATTCTTGGTAAATAAACTTTCGCGTCCGCTATATTTGTAATTTACGCAGGGGCGGCTTTGATTTATTCTTTTCTTCTGACAATTTACAATTTATAAGTCTTATAATTATAACGCAATTTTCTTGCGGGTTGTTACACTACTCCCCGCTTTTTAAAAGTAGGCATGTCCTTATGGACATGTCTGCTTTTCTTAACAAAAACCCTTGACTTGTAAGTGAAATTAAGTGTTACTGCTGATTTAATTGACTCAATTTTCCTTGCTTTATTTCCCTAAAGTGTCTTTATGCCTCATACCGTGTTTTTGCGCTCACTTGTTTTTATTGCTCTGCTCTGTGACGCAGTTGACTTCGCACTACACTCATTTTTATTGTGATATGTCCACTAATTTTGTTTTAATACTCTGCTTTTGAAGCACTCCCGCACTTCGCGTTTCACTGTTATGTTGACGTGGGGTGTCATCCTTCGGCTGCGGGCTGCTGGTTTTCGGCTCGGTGTTCTTTCTTCTGATAATTGGTTTACTTCCTCCTCTGCATTATCCTATTTTCTATCCTTTTCATTCGTGTTGTCGCCTTTATAAATTTGTATTTTATTATTCGCACCTCTTCTTTGTATTTATTTCGGGCTTCATTATTAATATTTATTATTTATTCGTATTAATTATTATTGTATTATTTTCTATCTTCTTCATCATATTTATTTGTAATTTTATGATTACTTGATTATTATTTGATCATGGTTGTGTTTGGAATTTATTTCCAATGGTAAAGGAAAATGATGGTGCAACAGAGGCTATTGTTGCAGGCATGACGGCCTTCAGAGTAAAGGATAATTAAAGGTGGAAAACTGTATAAGGTGGTTGATTTTATATAATGATGAGGTGAAAATGTAATCTTCCTTCTTCGATTACTAAGGTTTGAGTCGTTGTTTTCTTTATTTGCGATATTACTTCTGCTTTCCCATGGTACATTAGCTGATCCCTTTGTCATAGTATTCTTGTAGTAATCCCATACTATTTCTTCATAATTGGAATTTACACAATAACTGTTGTATATTCGCATGAAATGTCTGAATTTAAGCTAATTTACTTTTCTTCCCATTTTACTGTAGCATAATAATCCTTCGTATTCCTTTGTATTGGTGCAGTTACTATAACTTTGACTAAGAGTGATCGTCTTCATTGTACGATCCTCCTTCGCATTTGGCGTCTTCGGTTACTTCACCTACTACGCTTCATATAATTGCTGTAGTGGTACCAATAACTAATATTTTTCTTATTACTTCATTATAAATTCTTGTATTTTCGTATCTATGTACGCTTCGTCATTCTTCTTGTCCTGGTGCCTTAACAACGGTTCGTTGACCTTTGGCTACTCTTGAGGACCTTAACTGCATCCCATCTTGGGGTATTTTCATGGTTCCTTACTAGAGGTTCTCTGACCTTCGGCTACCTTTGAGGAACTTTACTGCATCCCATATTGGGTTATATTTCATGTAACCTCTACCAAAAATGCGTAAAATGATTGTTGCTTAAATTTCTTCCTTTGTATGACTTGAACTTCATTGATTCTTCCTTGCAGTCCTGCTGTGGATTTGGGCAATCTGCTATGTCCTGGCTGGATACTGATGTAATGTTGTTTTGGGGTTGTTCCTTTGTACGATATGATCGCGAACTTGTACGCGCACTATTCACTTGATATTAATGTCAACAACGGTATGAGCATTTTTGTTAACTTAGCAGTAATATGAATTTTGAATAAGTAATGTTTCTAATTACCACTTTAAATCTTATAAGTTAAAATCAACAATTAACGTTGAAACTCTAATGAGAAACATAAAACAAGTTGATAATCATTAAAAAAAAAATTCAAAAAATTAATTCATGTCATTATATTAAAAATTAAAATTGGTTTCTATTTGCCTAAGCAACCGTTTCTCTTTTTAGCTTCGCATTCATATTATTAGTGCAAAAAGATTAATTTGCAAAGATTATCACTTAATTATAAATTTCATAATTCTTAATTAAAATCATATTTGTCATTTAAACCATTCCCACTGAAACTCAAATGAGAAACAAAACAAATTTTTGATCTTTGGTTAATCGTATATCGTCATTCTATTGAAAATTAAAATTATTTACATTTGATAAACTAACTGTTTCTCCTTTTAGCTTCGTTGGTTATTATTAGTAATAAAGTAATTATGTTTAAAAATGTTTTAAATGATTATTTCCCATTATTCTGTTTCCTTGTAATTCCTACTACGTTAGTAAGCTTTAAACTATTATTATTCCTACTTAAGATTAATTCCCATTATTTATTTCTCCTTACGTAACTGTACCCTGATATTTACTTTTAAAAATATTGTTAGTATTTGTTAATTGTTTTGGTACCGAATAAGAAAATTGTTTTAATATTATCGTATTAATGCTTTTTACTAACTTGACCTTTAAAAAATTTTACCATAGACAGTGTTTATCTATTTTTATTCCATCATTGTTAACGATCTGAAGTACTAACATCGTACTTTATATTTATTTATTACTTTATGCTTTTTCTTATTCGTTCCTTATTTTTGGACGTCTATTGGTCGCCTTTTACGACCCGCTAGACTCCTAAGCGGTGGAAATATTCTAAACCCCGTTTTCCACACAGGGAATAAAATTTCTGGTACCTTTTAGTCTTTAACGGTCGGATCTCTTACGGATCCTGGAAGACTGACGTAGTCCGCCTTGATTGACAGATCCTAAATTTTGCCAATCGTCGATGGCTTGTTGATTTTGAGAAACTAGATTTCTGGTTTGTCGATTTACCTCTAATCTCCAGTTTCTCTTTTTCTTTTCTTTGTCTAACCTGTCTTGTATTTCCCTACACTGGTCTAACCCTTGTAATAATCTTAAGCTCACGTCTTTAGGTGTAGGATTGTCGAAGTTTTCTTCGTCGCTACTTACCTCTGACTCGCTTATCTCCCAGTCGTTTAACGGATTATTAATTTCCTCGTCCGGGGAAAATTGTACGGAATTTGGTCGAATTTCTAAAATTTTATCTGTGTTAAAGCCTTTGCATAACTTTAACCTATTAGCGTGCACCACTTGTTCTTTATTTTTATATAGTTCTTTAATTTTGAAAGTTACTGGGCCTTTTTGTTCTATAATTCGAAAAGGTCCTGTCCAAGGTTTCATTAACTTTTTTGATAATCCTATTTTTGACGTAGGATCGTATAAATACACCAAATCTCCTATTTGTAATTTAACTTCTTTTGTTTTCTTATTATATTGAACTTCCCTTTGTTTTGTTGCTTTCATTAAATTTTCTTTTATTAAGTTAAAGGTAACATTTAATTTTGTCATTAATTCTGACACACAATTTTCGTCCGCATTGTATTTCACTGATTGTGGTTTTAAAATATCATCCATTGGTAATTCAGGGTCTCGGCCATGTATTAAAAAGTATGGCGAGAAGCCTGTGGATGAATGAGTCCAAAAATTGTGTGCCATTTGAAAATATGGGATCCATTCGTCCCAATCTTGTTGACCTTTTTGATTAATGTGCATAGCCAAAAAGTCTTTTAAAACTCGATGTATGCGTTCAATGGCGCCATTACTAGCCGCATGATACGCTGTTGTTTGTGAATGATTTATTCCTAAAAATGTTAGAAGTTCTTTCATTACTTGAGATAAAAAGTTTGTGCCTCTATCTGAAATTAATTTTTGCATTGTGCCGTGACGTGCTATTACTTTAGTGAATAGGGCTTTCGCTACTGTGGTAGCTTTTTGATCCTGAATCGGAATGATTTCAATATATTTAAAAAAGTGATCTATAAACGTTAGTAAATATTTGTTTCCATTGAATGAACTGACAAAAGGACCTGTAATGTCCATAGAACAACGTTCAAATGGTTTTGAAATTTCGCCAAAATTTTGAATAGGTGCGAGTTTTAGATGTGGTGATGTTTTTCTTTGATTACAGATGTGGCACTTGCTCACGTAATCAATAATTTGTTGATTCATATTTGGCCAAAAACATCTGGTTTTAATATTCGAAATTGTTTTTTGTTGACCTTGGTGACCAAAAATTTGTAAATCGTGAAAATCGTGAATAACCTTTCTTATAAATGATTTTGGAATTACTAAACAATCCGTATTTCCCATACTTTTATACAATAACCCTTCGATGTCTATGTAAAAGTTTGAATTTTCGGCATCGTTATTGATTTGCTCTCTTACACTTTGGCAAAAAGTGTCCTTTTCTTGTTCCTTTTTAATTAATTCTCTATCCCAAACTGGAGTTAATTCTGATTCCGTTGGATTGATTATATTTACTGTAATGTTATTTGGGTTTAGTTTATAAATTGTGACTGTGATTGGCGTGTAATAAAAAATATATTTGATCATTTCGTATACTATATCCCATTTTAATTTGTCGAGTCCACATGCTATTTGTGGCATAGCTAAAAATTTATCCCCATTTTCAATTACGCAATTCCTTAAATTTATTAGAGTGTGCCATAACGTTTTATACGTTGGCTTCGTAAAATGCTTAGATTTTGTGACTAGATAATAAATGTTTCTTTCTGGTAGTTTTAACGTTGCGACTTCACCTATTAATTTATTTTGATTCTGCAATTCGGTAATTGACCCAAAAATATTTTTGAATTCTAAAGCAATGCCTTTGCTCATTTCCCAATTTTGAGATACGCAGTGTGCTAGCGCATAATGTTCCGGACAAGTGAATAGGTTCCCTTCTTTTTCCGTGACATTTTCACTTAATATTTTATAGTTTTTGTTTACTTCCAAAAATTCTTCAAACGTTAAAATGCATTGACTTTGTTCGTTATGTTTTACCTCAATACAATTTTCTTCATAAACTCTACTTAATGCGTCTGCATTTCCGTGTTGCTTACCTGGCCTATGCATAATTTCAAAATTATATTCGCCTAATAGTAAGGACCACCTAGCTAATCTCGAATTTTGATGGTTTGCCGTTAAAAGCCATTTCAAGGGTCTATGATCCGTAATTAAAGTGAATTTTCTACCGTATAAGTAGCATCGAAATTGTTTTATTCCGAAAATTGCTGCAAGCAGTTCTTTTTCTGAAACTGTATAATATTTTTCTGCTTTATTGAATGATTTACTCGCAAAAGCTATCGGTTTTTCGAAACCGTCGTGATCTTGACTCAAAATTGCTCCCGTGCCTGAATTACTGGCATCGGTTGCTAAAATAAAAGGTTTTGAAAAATCTGGATAAGCTAAAATACTGTCTGAAGTGATTGCATTTTTTAGTTTGTCAAAGGCTTCTAGTGCCTCTTTTCCTAATTGAAATTTTACATCTTTTTTCGTTAAATTAGTTAGCGGTGCTGAAATATGAGCAAAATTTGGTATGAATTTTCTGTACCATCCTGCTAAACCTAAAAATTCTCTAATATTTTTAACTGATTTTGGTAATGGAAAGTTTTGCTTCAATTTTTTCTGGATCCGGTCTAATCCCTTTTTGCGTGATTATATGCCCTAAGTATTTTACTTCGGTTGTCAAGAATTTACATTTATCTGGTTTTAGTTTTATATTGGCCTCACGTAACCTATCGAATACTACACTTAGTTTTTGTATGTGGTCTTCTACTCCTAGGGAATTCTGTACCAAGATGTCGTCTAAATATACCCAGCAAGTGTTCCCTGTTAAACCTGCTAATGTGAACGAAATGAACCTTTGAAAGGTCATGGGAGAATTCGACAAGCCGAACGGTAGTCGTAAAAATTCATAATGGGAGTCAGGTGTTGAAAATCCTGTATATTGGATGCTATTTTCTTCCATTTCGATTTGGTGATAAGCTGAAGTTACATCAAAAACGCTAAATAAAGTTGAATTTGCCAAATAATCCGTCGCATCCTGTAGTAATGGTAGTGGATATACGTCGTTCTTCGTTACAGCATTTAGGGCCCTGTAGTCCACGCACATCCTTACTTTGTCTTCTCCATTGGGTTGGTTTTTCACGATTAAAATGACTGGTGCACTCCATGGTGAGCTTGATGGCCTAATAATTTTTGCTTCTAGCAACCTATCGATTACCTTCCTTAATATTTCTCTTTGGTGAAATGGAACTCTGTACGGACGCTTCGCTATTGGTTGGTAGTTTTCCACGATTATTTTGTGTTTTACGTTGTGCGCTGTGGTTAGATTTACTCCGTCCGAGAAGATGTCGCTGTAGCGCGCTATTAATTCGCAGATTAATCCTTTTGGGTATCCTTCTAAGTGTTCTAAGTTGAAATTTTCCATAATCCAATCTTCTTGGTATTTATGAATTGCTGTAACTGGATATTCCTTTGCATTTGCCTTCTTTTCTATGACATTGAAATTTTCTTCCGCTTTTGCCACTGTAGTATTTTTCCTTAAAATTTCTTCCTTATTATTTAGGTTGACCAGTTTTATTGTTAACCATTCCTTATTTTTCGTTAGAGTTCTTGCTGCAAATACACCGTTTATTCCTGTAGGTGTAGGTTCTAGCAGAATTTGTTGCTTTTTAATATTTTTGAAATTCATATTTTTGGTTTCGCAATTTATTTCGGCACGGGGAGGTAGTATTAAATCTTCTACTAATTTTATTTCGTATTCCTTCGTGTTCTCCAAATTCTTGACTTCTGGGATTTCGTCTTCTTTGTTTTCTTCGTATAATTTTTGTTTCTTCGATACACAAGCTTTTTCACTTACCAAATTTACCTGTTCCTTTTTATTACTTCCTTGGAATTCTTCTTTGTTTTTCGTTACCTTTGTACTTACCATATTTAGGTTTACTTCTTTCTTTTTCTTAGCTTCTTCTTTGGGATCCCTCCGTAATTTTGCTTCCTTTACTTTATTTTCGTATTCTTTGTGTGGAAGTCTTCATTTTCTACTTCATCTTCACTTAATTCTCCAACACTGTGGATAAAAATATTGCCTACTTCTCTGGCATTTCCATTTGTATGCTTTCTTCTAGAATTTCTATTTATGTGAACCGCGGCTTCACTATTGAACTTTTTGTCACTTTTTCCCGTGACTTTTTCGGCGTTTATTCCAATATCCTCTTCGGTACCTGAAGAGTTTAAGATTTTGTCTAGGTGATCAGCCTGTATGACGTCCATCTTTTTATTGGTTTTACTTGCCTTCTTCCTCCTTACTGCTTCTCTAGCTGTGGATCCTGGATTAGGTTCCCTTACAGCTTTTTCTTGAGAGTCCCCTTTGGATTGTGTCGCTCCGCCTCCTGGACTGTCCAAGAGCGAGCAATGTTGCTGAGTGCAACCTCCGTCTCGCACCTCTTTCGGTGGTTGAGACCCACAATTTCCAACTTTTGCTTCTGTGGGTATTCCATCGTTTTTCCCTCCTACCTGGGGTGACTTGAATCTCTGCACTTTCTTCAATTTTTGTACCTGCCAGCTATTTTCCCTTAGTTTTCTTTCTTCTAAAATATTTACGTTGTCTTCTTCTTGTGTATCGATATTTTTCCTAATTAATCCCTCCTCCGTACCTATTTCGTTATTCCTCACGTTGTACCCCTTATTTAAATTGTTCCACTCTAGTTCGGATTGGCGTAAAATTTTTAACTGCCTGCCCCATTCTTTTAGGGTGCAGTTGTAATAATTTATAACCGCTTTATTTTTAATTAGCCAATCGCGACCTAAAATTCCTGCTGTACTAACACCCAATTCATCCCTGCATATTATAACTTTAAAATTTTGTGTTATATCCCTTGGCCAAACGTTAAATTTTACTTGTGAAGTTCCTAATGCCTTTACTGCAGGCCCTGAAATTCCTAGCAAATAAATGTTATCTTCTAAAATAATATTGCAATTGTTGACAAATTTTTCTTTTAACATTGTTACTGCAGATCCATTATCCAATAATAATGGTGTGTATATACCGTTTATTAATAAATTTACTATGCAAGGTGTGTCTTGCGAATTTTTATTTCCTAAATGAGGGATGAAGTAGGTGTTGTTTGCCTGAATTTTTTGTTTTACAATTTTGCCTGGTCTCCGTTTTGGGGTTGCAAACGAAGCCTGGCCATGTTTAAATTGCTTACTGTATTTATGTTATTTCGAGGTCTTCCCTGGTCTCGCCTATTAAAGTTTTCTTGGTAGTTGCTCGCCTTAGCCGTCGCATTGTAATTTCTACTAGTGTTCGCGCCATTCCCATAAAATTTTGTTATATGTTGCCTACTATTATAATTTGCTTGTCCCTTATTGTGCGTGCCTCTATAATGTTGAAAGTTATTTTGTTGTTGCGAGTTCCTTCCTATGTTATTTCCTGTGTAATTGTTATAAGGGGGTTGCTGCCGCCCTGTCATTTGATTTGTTGCATTAACCCCGCCTTGCGGCTTATAAAAATTGCGTTCCCATTTTATTGTTAAGATTGGTTTGACCGCCTAAGTTATTGTTAACATATCCCTGATACCTATGAAATTTTTCCGACCTAACATTAGGATTTGCATTATTTTGTGCCTTGTAAAAATTTGGCTGGTTCCGCCCTGTGCTAAACTTGAAGTCGTTGTTTCTTGTTTGGTGGTGTTGCCTAAACTTCAAATAACAATTTTGTGCTATGTGATTATTACGACCGCAATTAAAACAAGTTCTGCTTTGTGTTGCGCGCATTGTCAAAACTGTATTATTATTATATTTATTTATAAACATTTTGTCTGATAATTCAAATTGAATGACAAATTGTTCCGCTTTGTCCAAATCTACGTTCTCGGTTCGCATTAATAGCGGACCCAGTTGTTTCAAAATGTTTTTTTGTACCCCTGTTCGAAATTGATTCAAAAGTAATTCCCCGTTTTTCTTCCTTAAACCCGGCTTTTCACTGTCCGTCGCATGTTTTAAATCGTCTGTTAAAATTTCTGTGCCTAACGTTTTTAATCGCAACACATAATTAGAGTGGCTTCAAAGCAAGAAGTACATAGGCGTGGCTACAGTTATGCGCCAATAGACGGTATCAGTGGCGTAGCAATAGGTATTTTTAGGGAGGCACATTAAAATTCCCATTTTGAAGGAAAACTTTTCATGCTGATTTATTTTTGGTTTCAAATGCTAAATAAATTTGCATGTCATAAGAAGTACAAGCTCTACCAGAAGCTCGCAAGGCCGCCCTCCGCTAAACGCTTTCCGCGGCGGGAGGACTCGCCGTGCGTCACCAGCTCTATTCCGCGCGAGGAATTATTACTAAATTTGTCCGTTTTGCTGTGAATTTTTGCCAAAGCTGTGCATGGAACTTCGCTATTTGGTCGTGGCAGCATTTTAGACAACAGCTGGGAATCTGGCAGAGGGCGCAGGCCAAAGGCTCTTGAATACGCGTGCGACCTGAGAAAGTTCGAATATGGCGCTACGGAAAATAAATGATTAACCCCAATGTGTCATGTAGCTACCAGACTGTAAGGTGCTCGCCCAAACCCCTTGTTGATAGTATTAACGGGTTAATAGTCATGGAAACATGTAAACAAAATGACACGACGAACGGCAATGAACTGAATGCAAAAGCGGAAATCACCTTGTTGAACGTAGTGGACTCGTCCGGACGTTTCTAGCGTTCTGCGCATCGATGACGCGGTGTACTTTACAAACTGAAAGACTTCTAGCTATTGATTCGTCGTATTTTTGATAACATTTACCCAGCCGTATGAGCGCTTCGCCCGGTATTTTCGCTGGTGTAAACTTGCCTATTAGTTTTTCCTTTAACTCATTATAACTTAACCTGTGGAGGTCTTGGTTGGTTCTAAAATAACTATAAGCATCCCCTGTTAACCTATATTTCAATATGTTTAATTTTGTACTATCCGACCAATTGTCTAAAATGATTCGTTGGTCTAATTTTTCAAAATATTGCCTAATGTTATTTTTGCACTAAAATTTTCCACGGTAGACGCAATCATACCTAGCGTCACAAATGGTTGTAATGTTGCTTGAATACCCGACGGCAATTCCGTGGCTGTTGCGTGCGATACCATTTTATTTTAATTTAAGACTTAAAATGCTTAATAAAAAAAATGTAGCCCTTCTACCTATTTACTTTTTAATATGCGAAAGTTTTAGCTAAATGTTAACCAATTATTTAAAATTTGTATGTATATGCACCTATGTGTGGAATTTTCCTCTACTGTAAACTGTGAATTTATTTTTCGGTTAGAATATATAAAATGATTGTCTTTCTGAATCACTAAGTTGTTAATTTTGTCTTATATTGACACCCATAAAAGTTTTGTTTAATTATTTATGTGGCGCTTATGTGTGCCACCCTTAGCAAAGCTTTAAACGATATTTAATTTGCGAAAATGATGCCGGACTTGTATTTATTATGAATCTTATCCCCAATTGTTGAAGTTTATTCGCAGAAAAATTGTTTATGCTTCTTAAAATTGTTATATTTGCCTACCACTTGTTTGCACAGTATCGGCGAATTTATATTTGTTGCTAATTTTAGAACGTTCGAATTGTTTTAATTACTAGTGCACCGTTGAATTCCAATTATTGTTGCTTGTTGTACACAGAAACTTACCAATATTTGTTGTTCCTAGAGGACAAACGTAGAAAAACACAACAAATCGCACACAAATAAAATTATTTACATTTCCTAAAAGCGTAAAAATTGTTAAAAGCACATATTAATTTGCGGGCATTCGTTATAATCCTTCCAGAATATAATTTCCTTTAAATGGATAATTTCTTATGGGGGTTGTAGCATTTCATTTAACACGCTGTGATTGTTTTTCTGCCCAATTTTTGCAACCTATGATTTCAATGCGTATTACCAACCGATAAAATTTCTTGCAAAAACTCCTTCGTGCTGAAATTTCCGCTAGGGGTTGTTTTTACGTTAGGGGGATGAAATCCGAAAGTAACTCTTGTTCTCTGCCGCCCGTTTGAGGGTTGGCAGATGTAAATTTATTCTAAATTTTTAAGGGTGTATTTTCGGTCTTCCTGAAGGTGTAAGGTTTTAACAACCGAGTTAAAGGGGTTCTGCTGCCCCCAATTATTGCTATGATTGGCAGATTCTAATTGAGTTAGGTGTTTGAATTTTTATAAAACACGGTGGTTTTTAAGGATTTATGAAGTATGGGGGTTGTATAAAGATTCTTTGTAGACCGCTGCCACCATTTATAACCCAGGGGGTTGTTTTGTCACCCCCGAGTTATCAGTTTTACGTGCTGCCACGTTTTTGGTGATATAGGGGTTGGTTTGAACCCGTAGATCACTATGTTCGCAAGTAGAAGATTGTAACTCCTCTGCTGTCCCCTTTGAGGTACCTTAAGGGGGTAAGAGCTAGATTTGTTTAAATGAAACACCCACAAAAGAATAATTAAACTTATATTGAAAGAAAATAATAATTCGGCACGATTACAATGGGCTTCCGCCCTCTCTGTTCATGGATTAATTAACTGTAAGCTTCGTAACTAGATTAATCAAAATTATGCCTATTTAATTTGTTTTGAAAGGAAAGAATAAATCTAGCGACGGCCCTTTGAGTTGGTTAATATAAAATAACAACAATTAAGTCTGACCTGTTACTCCTGCGCTGGCTACTTCCCCTCGATTTGGTTATTATTTAATTTAAACGGCGCGACCAATGTTTAGTTATAATTTATATTGAGTTCGGCTAAAATAGATGGGAGTCCAATGGTCCCCTTGAATATCTGGATTTTCTTATTGTTGGGCACTACACAACACTGAAGGTTTAGATCAAAAAGTTGCAATTAGGACTTAGTTAAAAGTTTCACCGAAAAATGTTATCGACGGGTTAATTTATTACACGAGACCGGGACGCGAACTGCCCTCGCGGTTCGCGTTCCCTCACAGGTAATTTTCTGTCGTGGGGAGCCGGGTGTTTCTCGGGCTTCCCCGTTTTGTCAAACTAGCATTTTGACTTGTACTTTGCGCGCTCTGGGAATTGCGAATTCGGCATATCCCACACGGGTTTGCGCTATGCGTCAAATCGGCATTCTCTATTGTCAGAAATCTTTTAGCTTTATGAGCACCGGATGTAATTCAATCGCTTTTTCTGACTACGACAAATATAGCTTTCCATTCTTGGTAAATGAACTTTCGCGTTCGCTATATTTGTAATTGACGCAGGGGCGGCTTTGATTTATTCTTTTCTTCTGACAACTTACAATTTATAAGTCTCATAATTATAACGCAATTTTCTTGCGGGTTGTTACAGTAAGATGTACACTATCGAGGACCGTTTGATGCCTGTGTGAAGAAAGCGAACGATGGTAGAAAGGTGCGAGGCAATGTAAATTTTCTTACATACTGTGTAAAATACATAAGTTTTTTTCACTAGCAATATTTCCTTGTGTATAATAAATTGTCATAGTGTAAAATTATTGCATTTTCTAAATTATAGTTGCGTATTTCGGGAGATTGGGGGGTTGCTATAGTGCTGTGGCGTTTTGTTTGGCAGTTATAAACGCACTGTGAAAAATTCTTGGAAAAAATCCGTAAAAACGATTACGAGTGCTGTTTTGTGAGCAGCGTGATTGTATTCCGATTAAAAACAGTTAATAGTACGAGGGATAATGTTTTTTTCATGTTATCCAAATGGCAGACTTGGCATCACGTCAGGTATAATAAATGCGGGATGTAAATAATGCACTTCTTTAGGAAAGTAAGTCCCCGACACTATGTAAACGGTATAAGGGGTTACATATTATGTATGTATGTATGTAGGGAAGTAAGTACATTGTCATAGAAACCGTAACAATTTTTGTAAATGTTTTCTACAGTCCTCCAATCTGATAGTGTAAGGATTACTTGCACAGAAGGTAGCGAAAAAAAAATTTCTTAATAAACTTGGCCAAAACCCAAGAACAGAAGTTTAATGTTCTTGTAAATTAATGTCCACTTATTGAATACCGCTGGTATTAATGAGGAAAAAATTGAAAGCATATCATTGCGTTTTCGTTTTCGTAAAAACGTAATTCGTACAACACCTGATAATTTGCGGTTTTTGTATATTAATTAGTATGGAGAACGGTAAGGCATTTTTAACGTTCGAAGACAATTGTTTGGAAGAGGAGCGAAGCGACAACTCCAATAATTATTGTCTGAGAACGGTAACCCCTAACGTTCCACGTATTTATAACATTTTTTGCACCATCTGAATTAAAATCATACAAAAAAATATAAATTAATAATAAAACTAAGACCGAGACTTTTTACTTTATCTACCACAGGTATTCTTATATGATCAACATAAACATTTACAGAATTAGCCAAAAGACTACAGACATTTTTATTACCAAACAGTAAGACAGATGATTTGTCTGGATTAATTCTCAGGGAATGTTGTCTGGAAAACTCACAGATATACTGAAAATCTGAATTTATTTTATATATTGCTTCATCAAGATCAGGCATGTTAAAGGAGTAGTATAGTTGAGTGTCATCAGAGTATATATGTGTTTTGCAAAACTTTATATTCTTCATGAAAGTTGACGTATATATTGAGTACAACAAAGGCCCTAAAGTGGAACCTTGGGGAACCCCTTGCGTTATGGGTAATATTTCAGAGTAAGTATTCGCCAACTGTACCATCTGTGTTCGCCCAGTTAAGTAGCTCGCAACTAAAGCAATAGCGTTTGCACCAAAACCGATAAATTTTAAAATTGTCAGCAATGTCTCATGATTAACGGTATCGAAGGCTTTACTAAAGTCCAAAAGAACCAAAACAGTAATTTTGCCTTGATCCGCAGCAGTAAGAATATCGTCTGTGACATTTAGATGAGCAGTTGTACAGCTATAACCCGACCTAAATCCAGTTTGTACTGCAGGTAAAATATTATTACTATCAACATAGTCAGCGATCTGTTTATTCATGACCTTCTCCATGACCTTTGACAGTGCGGGAAGCAAGCTTATCGGCCTCAAATCTTTAAATTCTGATGGTTGTTTAATTTTCGGTATTGGTTTGACTATGGCATTCTTCTAGCACTGTGGAAATATACCATCAATAATACATGAATTAATTAAATGCGTTACATACGGAATTATATTTGGACAACACAACTGAATCATGTTAATATCAATGCCATCACTACCCAGAGCAGTTGACTTAATACCTAATATAATTTTCTGTATATCTTCACTATCAACTGTTGTAAAATTAAAATTTAAACTTTTATAGCCACTACTGTCTACATTTCAAGGGAGGGCAGATTAACATTGGCAGCATTAGAAATACCGTGTACGAAATAATTATTAATTTTGTTAGAATCCAATAAATTGTCGGGAATTTGATTTTGTTTGGTTTTACCAAGACCAATGGTACCCAACCGCTTCCACAACTTCTTCACGCCATTATTTTCAAGTACAAAATGAAAATAAGCTTTTTTTTCCTGTTTGAACATCAGTGTAGTAAAATTTCGTAATGACTTATAATACTCCCATTGCTGCGGTAGCCTAGTTCTCTTGAACTTTGCTTTAACCTTATTTCTTAATGAAACGAGTACCACGGTACAGGAGAGTTACTCAATTTTTTTGTTTTTAAGGGAGCATGCTTATCAAAAAGAGTAATAATATTATGATTAAAAACCGATAATTTCTCATTTATATTCGAAATATACAAAAGATTTTGAAACTGTATCAAAGAGAGATCATCCTTTGGCAATTTTAGGTTTATATCATTCAGATTTCTATAAGTACGCATTACTGGCGTGATAACAGAAGCTGTAGTACATATATCAACAAAGGACAAATCGTGATCTGAAAAATGACAGTCAACTACACCACTCCCCGCTGTCGAACAGCAATATAAATTATTTAATGAGAAATTAAAACGAGCGAAATACATCGAAATGATGGCAGTAATGTGGCACACTTCACTAGGTAATTAATTGGTTATTTGTCAAATAAAATTTCATAAAATTGTCCAGATAAGACTACTTTTGATTGTTTTTTTAAAAAGCGTCGGTAAGTATTTTTGCTGTTCAGTTTTAAGATCGGTAAGTAATTATGCTGTCGTAGTAGTTATAGCAACTGGTAACTTCCACTTACTGTCAGGGAAACACCCATGGTAAATAATCAAAAATAACCCATCGTGCAAAGAGCTAGTTTATTTTTAAATTATACAGAAAACACAGTAAAAATAAGATACATTTTGAAATAAATAAAACGCTATCTTATAAATTCCAATTTTAATATTAAATAAGCTACAAACAACTCACCATAACAAGAACAATCACAATAGGTTTTCGAAATGCTGACATTGCATTTCAACTCATATTTGCACTCGACGAATCCAGTTTTCCGATACATTTGGAAATTGTTGGCGTAACTGCTCTGTTGCAGCGTTGATGCGACGGCGCAGTTCGTCGATTGTATCAACTTTGGTGGCATATACCAATTCTTTCATAAAACCCCATAAGAAACAGTCCACTGGGTTTAGATCTGGACTACGTGGGGGTCCTGAAATGATTCCACCCCAACCGATTCATCTTTGCGGAAAGATGGTGTCGAGGTAATGTCGTACAGCATGACTAAAATAGGAAGGACAGCTGTCATGCATAAACCACATGGCACAGCACACGTCTAAACCAACACTTTCGAGTAGCTCTGGTAGAACTTCTTACAAAAGTTGCAAATAAGAATGGCCATTATCAGACAATAGATTCAAACCAAAACGCTGCTGAAAGCTACTCTGGCGAATCGCGTGCGAATTTTGATCAGCCCATATGTGAGAATTATGGAAATTGCAAACACCATTCCTAGTAAAATGTATTGGAACTTCTGCTTTTCTATTAGTGCGATTTAGCAGCCATTCGCAAAACTGCTACCGCAGCGGATAATTTGTAGAGTAAATCCTTGCACCTTTTGCAGGTAATAGGGGTACAAATAATTGCTGCTCAATATGCGCCAGACAAAGAATGACGAAACTCCACCTCAGTGAGAAAATTGGGGTGAACTTGTAGTTGTAGTGCTACTTGTTTTTTAATTATTAGTCGCCGGTTCCCCATCAGTAAACATAAATTTTTAAGCATTTAAAAAAAATTAAATGGTCGTAATTTTTATGTTATTTATTCTTTATTATTTTTGTTAACTCAACATTGATGAGTTAGCTCTCAAATATTCCTTGCTTGAACTTAAAACGTAAATTATTACCTTAGTCTCTAAAGGATGCTTGTTAATTTATTCAACTTTAACTTGCTGTAACTTTCTTGGTGTTGGGTTTCGGTCAGAGATTTTGTTAAGAAAATGTTGGTCTCCTCTAGCTACCTTTTCAGTTTCATCCCTGCATTATCAAACACCCTGTATAGAGCAAGCTCTGTTAACATTTATATGTGTGACTTTTGGACCTCAAGGAATAACAGCACAACTTGTATTTTAATAAACTTTTT
>CALNHX010005866.1:0-99662 GCA_940337035.1 Agriotes lineatus | reverse complement strand
GTCTTTCAGTGTTTCCTACAGCTTGAAAATTATATAAAAGAGTATTACTAACATTTACAAACGCTTTTTGAACCGTTTGAATTAGTTTGAATATGATACGAAATCAAAGCAAATTAAAATGTACAAAATATTTCAAATTATTTTTCAGGGTTTTCTACAGCTTGAAAATTATATAAAAGAGTATTAATAGCATCTACAAACGCTTTTTGAACCGTTTGAATTAGCTTGAATATGATACGAAATCAAAGAAAATAAAATGTACAAAATAATTCAAATGGTTTTTCAGTGTTTCCTACAGCTTGAAAATTTTATAAAACAGTATTAATAGCATCTACAAACGCTTTTTAAACCGTTTGAATTAGTTTGAATATGATACGAAATCAAAGAAAATTAAAATGTACAAAATAATTCTAATGGTCTTGCAGTGTTTCCTAAAGCTTGAAAATTATATAAAAGAGTAGTACTATCATCTACAAATGCTTTTTGAACCGTTTGAATTAGTTTGAATATGATACGAAAACAAAGCAAATTAAAATGTACAAATTAATTCAAATTATTTTTCAGTGTTTCCTACAGCTTGAAAATTATATAAAAGAGTATTAATAGCATCTACAAACGCTTTTTGAACCGTTTGAATTAGTTTGAATATGATACGAAATCAAAGAAAATGAAAATGCACAAAATAATTCAAATGGTTTTTCAGTGTTTCCTACAGCTTGAAATTTATATAAAAGATTATTAATAGCATCTACAAACGCTTTTTGAACCGTTTGAATTAGTTTGAATATGATACGAAAACAAAGAAAATTAAAATTTACAAAATAATTCAAATGGTTTTTCAGTGTTTCCTACAGCTTGAAATTATATAAAAGAGTATCAATAGCATTTGCAAACGCTATTCGACACGTTTGAATTAGTTTGAATTTGAAACGAAATGAGAGGAAATTAAAATGAACAAAATAATTCTAATGGTCTTGCAGTGTTTCCTACAGCTTGAAAATTATATGAAAAAGTATTAATAGCATCTACAAACGCTTTTTGAACCGTTTGAATTAGTTTGAATATGATACGAAATCAAAGAAAATTAAAATGTTCAAAATAATTCAAATGGTTTTTCAGTGTTACCTATAGCTTGAAAATTATATAAAAAAGTACTAATAGCATTTGCAAACGCTATTTGACACGCTTGAATTAGTTTGAATATGAAACGAAATGAGAGAAAATTAAAATGTACAAAATAATTCTAATGGTCTTGCAGTGTTTCCTACAGCTTGAAAATTATATGAAAAAGTATTAATAGCATCTACAAACGCTTTTTGAACCGTTTGAATTAGTTTGAATATGATACGAAATCAAAGCAAATGAAAATGTACAAAATAATTTAAATGGTTTTTCAGTGTTTCCTACAGCTTGAAATTTATATAAAAAAGTATTAATAGCATCTACAAACACTTTTTGAACCGTTTGAATTAGTTTGAATATGATACGAAATCAAAGAAAATTAAAATGTACAAAATAATTCTAATGGTCTTGCAGTGTTTCCTACAGCTTGAAAATTATATAAAAGAGTATTAATAGCATCTACAAACGCTTTTTGAACCGTTTGAATTAGTTTGAATATGATACGAAATAAAAGAAAATTAATATGTACAAAATAATTCTAATGGTCTTGCAGTGTTTCCTAAAGCTTGAAAATTATATAAAAGAGTAGTACTATCATCTACAAATGCTTTTTGAACCGTTTGAATTAGTTTGAATATGATACGAAAACAAAGCAAATTAAAATGTACAAAATAATTCAAATTATTTTTCAGTGTTTTCTACAGCTTGAAAATTATATAAAAGAGTATTAATAGCATCTACAAACGCTCTTTGAACCGTTTGAATTAGTTTGAATATGATACAAAATAAAAGCAAATTAAAATGTACAAAATAATTCAAATTATTTTTCAGTGTTTCCTACAGCTTGAAAATTATATAAAAGAGTATTAATAGCATCTACAAACGCTTTTTGAACCGTTTCAATTAGTTTGAATATGATACGAAATCAAAGAAAATTAAAATGTACAAAATAATTCTAATGGTCTTGCAGTGTTTCCTAAAGCTTGAAAATTATATAAAAGAGTAGTACTATCATCTACAAATGCTTTTTGAACCGTTTGAATTAGTTTGAATATGATACGAAACAAAGCAAATTAAAATGTACAAATTAATTCAAATTATTTTTCAGTGTTTCCTACAGCTTGAAAATTATATAAAAGAGTATTAATAGCATCTACAAACGCTTTTTGAACAGTTTGCATTAGGTTGAATATGATAGGCAATGAGAAAAAATTAAACGTACAAAATAATTCAAATGGTTTTTCAGTGTTTCCTACAGCTTGAAAATTATATAAAAGAGTATTAATAGCATCTACAAAAGCTTTTTGAACCGTTTGAATTAGTTTGAATATGATACGAAAACAAAGAAAATAAAATGTACAAAATAATTCAAATAGTTTTTCAGTGTTTCCTACAGCTTGAAAATTATATAAAAGAGTATTAATAATATCTACAAACGCTTTCTGAAACGTTTGAATTAGTTTGAATATGATTCGAAATCAAAGAAAATTAAAATGTACAAAATAATTCAAATAGTATTTCAGTGTTTCCTACAGCTTGAAAATTATATAAAAGAGTATTAATAATATCTACAAACGCTTTTTGAACCGTTTTAATTAGTTTGAATATGATACGAAATCAAAGAAAATTAATATGTACAAAATAATTCTAATGGTCTTGCAGTGTTTCCTACAGCTTGAAAATTATATAAAAGAGTATTACTAACATCTACAAACGCTTTTTGAACCGGTTGAATATGATACGAAATCAAAGCAAATTAAAATGTACAAAATAATTCAAATTATTTTTCAGTGTTTCCTACAGCTTGAAAATTATATAAAAGAGTATTAATAGCATCTACAAAGGCTTTTTGAACCGTTTGAATTAGTTTGAATATGATACGAAATCAAAGAAAATTAAAATGTACAAAATAATTCAATTATTTTTCAGTGTTTCCTACAGCTTGAAAATTATATAAAAGAGTATTAATAGCATCTACAAACGCTTTTTGAACCGTTTGAATTAGTTTGAATATGATACGAAATCAAAGCAAATTAAAATGTACAAAATAATTCAAATTATTTTTCAGTGTTTCCTACAGCTTGAAAATTATATAAAAGAGAATTAATAGCATTTACAAACGCTTTTGAACCGTTTCAATTAGTTTGAATATGTTACGAAATTAAATCAAATTAAAATGTACAAAATAATTCAAATTATTTTTCAGTGTTTCCTACAGCTTGAAAATTATATAAAAGAGTATTACTATCATCTACAAACGCTTTTTGAACCGTTTGAATTAGTTTGAATATGATACGAAATCAAAGCAATTTAAAATGTACAAAATAATTCAAATTATTTTTCAGTGTTTCCTACAGCTTGAAAATTATATAAAAGAGTATTAATAGCATCTACAAACGCTTTTTGAACCGTTTGAATTAGTTTGAATATGATACGAAATCAAAGCAAATTAAAATGTACAAAATAATTCAAATTATTTTTCAGTGTTTCCTACAACTTGAAAATTATATAAAAGAGTATTACTAACATCTACAAACGCTTTTTGAACCGTTTGAATTAGTTTGAATATGATACGAAATCAAAGCAAATTAAAATGTACAAAATAATTCAAATTATTTTTCAGTGTTTCCTACAGCTTGAAAATTATATAAAAGAGTATTAATAGCATCTACAAACGCTTATTGAACCGTTTGAATGAGTTTGAATATGATACGAAATCAAAGCAAATTAAAATGTACAAAATAATTCAAATTATTTTTCAGTGTTTCCTACAGCTTGAAAATTATAAAAAAGAGTATTAATAGCATCTACAAACGCTTTTTGAACCGTTGGAATTAGATTGAATATGATACGAAATCAAAGTAAATTAATATGTACAAAATAATTCTAATGGTCTTTCAGTGTTTCCTACAGCTTGAAAATTATATAAAAGAGTATTACTAACATTTACAAACGCTTTTTGAACCGTTTGAATTAGTTTGAATATGATACGAAATCAAAGCAAATTAAAATGTACAAAATAATTCAAATTATTTTTCAGGGTTTTCTACAGCTTGAAAATTATATAAAAGAGTATTAATAGCATCTACAAACGCTTTTTGAACCGTTTGAATTAGCTTGAATATGATACGAAATCAAAGAAAATAAAATGTACAAAATAATTCAAATGGTTTTTCAGTGTTTCCTACAGCTTGAAAATTTTATAAAAGAGTATTAATAGCATCTACAAACGCTTTTTAAACCGTTTGAATTAGTTTGAATATGATACGAAATCAAAGAAAATTAAAATGTACAAAATAATTCTAATGGTCTTGCAGTGTTTCCTAAAGCTTGAAAATTATATAAAAGAGTAGTACTATCATCTACAAATGCTTTTTGAACCGTTTGAATTAGTTTGAATATGATACGAAAACAAAGCAAATTAAAATGTACAAATTAATTCAAATTATTTTTCAGTGTTTCCTACAGCTTGAAAATTATATAAAAGAGTATTAATAGCATCTACAAACGCTTTTTGAACCGTTTCAATTAGTTTGAATATGATACGAAATCAAAGCAAATTAAAATGTACAAAATCATTCAAATTATTTTTCAGTGTTCCCTACAGCTTGAAAATTATATAAAAGAGTATTAATAGCATCTACAAACGCTTTTTGAACCGTTTGAATTAGTTTAAATATGATACGAAATCAAAGCAAATTAAAATGTACAAAATAATTCAAATTATTTTTCAGTGTTTCCTACAGCTTGAAAATTATATAAAAGAGTATTAATAGCATCTACAAACGCTTTTTGAACCGTTTGAATTAGTTTGAATATGATACGAAATCAAAGCAAATTAAAATGTACAAAATAATTCAAATTATTTTTCAGTGTTTCCTACAGCTTGAAAATTATATAAAAGAGTATTAATAGCATCTACAAACGCTTTTTGAACCGTTTCAATTAGTTTGAATATGATACGAAATCAAAGCAAATTAAAATGTACAAAATCATTCAAATTATTTTTCAGTGTTCCCTACAGCTTGAAAATTATATAAAAGAGTATTAATAGCATCTACAAACGCTTTTTGAACCGTTTGAATTAGTTTAAATATGATACGAAATCAAAGCAAATTAAAATGTACAAAACAATTCAAATTATTTTTTTATGTTTCCTACAGCTTGAAAATTATATAGAAGAGTATTAATAGCATCTACAAACGCTTTTTGAACCGTTTGAATTAAGTTGAATATGATAGGAAATGAGAAAAAATTAAAATGTACAAAATAATTCAAATGGTTTTTCAGTGTTTCCTACAGCTTGAAAATTATATAAAAGAGTATTAATAGCATCTACAAAAGCTTTTTGAACCGTTTGAATTAGTTTGAATATGATACGAAAACAAAGAAAATTAAAATGTACAAAATAATTCAAATAGTTTTTCAGTGTTTCCTACAGCTTGAAAATTATATAAAAGAGTATTAATAATATCTACAACCGCTTTTTGAAACGTTTGAATTAGTTTGAATATGATACGAAATCAAAGAAAATTAAAATGTACAAAATAATTCAAATAGTTTTTCAGTGTTTCCTACAGCTTGAAAATTATATAAAAGAGTATTAATAATATCTACAAACGCTTTTTGAACCGTTTGAATTAGTTTGAATATGATACGAAATCAAAGAAAATTAATTTGTACAAAATAATTCTAATGGTCTTGCAGTGTCTCCTACAGCTTGAAAATTATATAAAAGAGTATTACTAACATCTACAAACGCTTTTTGACCCGTTTGAATTAGTTTGAATATGATACGAAATCAAAGCAAATTAAAATGTACAAAATAATTCAAATTATTTTTCAGTGTTTCCTACAGCTTGAAAATTATATAAAAGAGTATTAATAGCATCTACAAACGCTTTTTGAACCGTTTGAATTAGTTTGAATATGATACGAAATCAAAGAAAATTAAAATGTACAAAATAATTCAAATTATTTTTCAGTGTTTCCTGCAGCTTGAAAATTATATAAAAGAGTATTAATAGCATCTACAAACGCTTTTTGAACCGTTGGAATTAGATTGAATATGATACGAAATCAAAGTAAATTAATATGTACAAAATAATTCTAATGGTCTTTCAGTGTTTCCTACAGCTTGAAAATTATATAAAAGAGTATTACTAACATTTACAAACGCTTTTTGAACCGTTTGAATTAGTTTGAATATGATACGAAATCAAAGCAAATTAAAATGTACAAAATAATTCAAATTATTTTTCAGGGTTTTCTACAGCTTGAAAATTATATAAAAGAGTATTAATAGCATCTACAAACGCTTTTTGAACCGTTTGAATTAGCTTGAATATGATACGAAATCAAAGAAAATAAAATGTACAAAATAATTCAAATGGTTTTTCAGTGTTTCCTACAGCTTGAAAATTTTATAAAAGAGTATTAATAGCATCTACAAACGCTTTTTAAACCGTTTGAATTAAGTTGAATATGATAGGAAATGAGAAAAAATTAAAATGTACAAAATAATTCAAATGGTTTTTCAGTGTTTCCTACAGCTTGAAAATTATATAAAAGAGTATTAATAGCATCTACAAAAGCTTTTTGAACCGTTTGAATTAGTTTGAATATGATACGAAAACAAAGAAAATTAAAATGTACAAAATAATTCAAATAGTTTTTCAGTGTTTCCTACAGCTTGAAAATTATATAAAAGAGTATTAATAATATCTACAACCGCTTTTTGAAACGTTTGAATTAGTTTGAATATGATACGAAATCAAAGAAAATTAAAATGTACAAAATAATTCAAATAGTTTTTCAGTGTTTCCTACAGCTTGAAAATTATATAAAAGAGTATTAATAATATCTACAAACGCTTTTTGAACCGTTTGAATTAGTTTGAATATGATACGAAATCAAAGAAAATTAATATGTACAAAATAATTCTAATGGTCTTGCAGTGTCTCCTACAGCTTGAAAATTATATAAAAGAGTATTACTAACATCTACAAACGCTTTTTGACCCGTTTGAATTAGTTTGAATATGATACGAAATCAAAGCAAATTAAAATGTACAAAATAATTCAAATTATTTTTCAGTGTTTCCTACAGCTTGAAAATTATATAAAAGAGTATTAATAGCATCTACAAACGCTTTTTGAACCGTTTGAATTAGTTTGAATATGATACGAAATCAAAGAAAATTAAAATGTACAAAATAATTCAAATTATTTTTCAGTGTTTCCTGCAGCTTGAAAATTATATAAAAGAGTATTAATAGCATCTACAAACGCTTTTTGAACCGTTGGAATTAGATTGAATATGATACGAAATCAAAGTAAATTAATATGTACAAAATAATTCTAATGGTCTTTCAGTGTTTCCTACAGCTTGAAAATTATATAAAAGAGTATTACTAACATTTACAAACGCTTTTTGAACCGTTTGAATTAGTTTGAATATGATACGAAATCAAAGCAAATTAAAATGTACAAAATAATTCAAATTATTTTTCAGGGTTTTCTACAGCTTGAAAATTATATAAAAGAGTATTAATAGCATCTACAAACGCTTTTTGAACCGTTTGAATTAGCTTGAATATGATACGAAATCAAAGAAAATAAAATGTACAAAATAATTCAAATGGTTTTTCAGTGTTTCCTACAGCTTGAAAATTTTATAAAAGAGTATTAATAGCATCTACAAACGCTTTTTAAGCCGTTTGAATTAGTTTGAATATGATACGAAATCAAAGAAAATTAAAATGTACAAAATAATTCTAATGGTCTTGCAGTGTTTCCTAAAGCTTGAAAATTATATAAAAGAGTAGTACTATCATGTACAAATGATTTTTGAACCGTTTGAATTAGTTTGAATATGATACGAAAACAAAGCAAATTAAAATGTACAAATTAATTCAAATTATTTTTCAGGGTTTCCTACAGCTTGAAAATTATATAAAAGAGTATTAATAGCATCTACAAACGCTTTTTGAACCGTTTGAATTAGTTTGAATATGATACGAAATCAAAGCAAATTAAAATGTACAAAATAATTCAAATTATTTTTCAGTGTTTCCTACAGCTTGAAAATTATATAAAAGAGTATTAATAGCATCTACAAACGCTTTTTGAACCGTTTCAATTAGTTTGAATATGATACGAAATCAAAGCAAATTAAAATGTACAAAATCATTCAAATTATTTTTCAGTGTTCCCTACAGCTTGAAAATTATATAAAAGAGTATTAATAGCATCTACAAACGCTTTTTGAACCGTTTGAATTAGTTTAAATATGATACGAAATCAAAGCAAATTAAAATGTACAAAACAATTCAAATTATTTTTTTATGTTTCCTACAGCTTGAAAATTATATAGAAGAGTATTAATAGCATCTACAAACGCTTTTTGAACCGTTTGAATTAAGTTGAATATGATAGGAAATGAGAAAAAATTAAAATGTACAAAATAATGCAAATGGTTTTTCAGTGTTTCCTACAGCTTGAAAATTATATAAAAGAGTATTAATAGCATCTACAAAAGCTTTTTGAACCGTTTGAATTAGTTTGAATATGATACGAAAACAAAGAAAATTAAAATGTACAAAATAATTCAAATAGTTTTTCAGTGTTTCCTACAGCTTGAAAATTATATAAAAGAGTATTAATAATATCTACAACCGCTTTTTGAAACGTTTGAATTAGTTTGAATATGATACGAAATCAAAGAAAATTAAAATGTACAAAATAATTCAAATAGTTTTTCAGTGTTTCCTACAGCTTGAAAATTATATAAAAGCGTATTAATAATATCTACAAACGCTTTTTGAACCGTTTGAATTAGTTTGAATATGATACGAAATCAAAGAAAATTAATATGTACAAAATAATTCTAATGGTCTTGCAGTGTCTCCTACAGCTTGAAAATTATATAAAAGAGTATTACTAACATCTACAAACGCTTTTTGACCCGTTTGAATTAGTTTGAATATGATACGAAATCAAAGCAAATTAAAATGTACAAAATAATTCAAATTATTTTTCAGTGTTTCCTACAGCTTGAAAATTATATAAAAGAGTATTAATAGCATCTACAAACGCTTTTTGAACCGTTTGTATTAGTTTGAATATGATACGAAATCAAAGAAAATTAAAATGTACAAAATAATTCAAATTATTTTTCAGTGTTTCCTGCAGCTTGAAAATTATATAAAAGAGTATTAATAGCATCTACAAACGCTTTTTGAACCGTTTGAATTAGTTTGAATATGATACGAAATCAAAGCAAATTAAAATGTACAAAATAATTCAAATTATTTTTCAGTGTTTCCTACAGCTTGAAAATTATATAAAAGAGTATTAATAGCATCTACAAACGCTTTTGAACCGTTTCAATTAGTTTGAATATGTTACGAAATTAAAGCAAATTAAAATGTACAAAATAATTCAAATTATTTTTCAATGTTTCCTACAGCTTGAAAATTATATAAAAGAGTATTACTATCATCTACAAACGCTTTTTGAACCGTTTGAATTAGTTTGAATATGATACGAAATCAAAGCAATTTAAAATGTACAAAATAATTCAAATTATTTTTCAGTGTTTCCTACAGCTTGAAAATTATATAAAAGAGTATTAATAGCATCTACAAACGCTTTTTGAACCGTTTGAATTAGTTTGAATATGATACGAAATCAAAGCAAATTAAAATGTACAGAATAATTCAAATTATTTTTCAGTGTTTCCTACAACTTGAAAATTATAAAAAAGAATATTACTAACATTTACAAACGCTTTTTGAACCGTTTGAATTAGTTTGAATATGATACGAAATCAAAGCAAATTAAAATGTACAAAATAATTCAAATTATTTTTCAGTTTCCTACAGCTTGAAAATTATATAAAAGAGTATTAATAGCATCTACAAACGCTTTTTGAACCGTTTGAATTAGTTTGAATATGATACGAAATCAAAGCAAATTAAAATGTACAAAATAATTCAAATTATTTTTCAGTGTTTCCTACAGCTTGAAAATTAAATAAAAGAGTATTAATAGCATCTACAAACGCTTTTTGAACCGTTTGAATTAGTTTGAATATGATACGAAATCAAAGAAAATAAAATGTACAAAATAATTCAAATGGTTTTTCAGTGTTTCCTACAGCTTGAAAATTTTATAAAAGAGTATTAATAGCATCTGCAAACGCTTTTTAAACCGTTTGAATTAGTTTGAATATGATACGAAATCAAAGAAAATTAAAATGTACAAAATAATTAAAATGGTTTTTCAGTGTTTCCTACAGCTTGAAAATTATAAAAAAGAGTATTAATAGCATCTACAAACGCTTTTTGAACCGTTGGAATTAGATTGAATATGATACGAAATCAAAGTAAATTAATATGTACAAAATAATTCTAATGGTCTTTCAGTGTTTCCTACAGCTTGAAAATTATATAAAAGAGTATTACTAACATTTACAAACGCTTTTTGAACCGTTTGAATTAGTTTGAATATGATACGAAATCAAAGCAAATTAAAATGTACAAAATAATTCAAATTATTTTTCAGTGTTTTCTACAGCTTGAAAATTATATAAAAGAGTATTAATAGCATCTACAAACGCTTTTTGAACCGTTTGAATTAGTTTGAATATGATACGAAATCAAAGCAAATTAAAATGTACAAAATAATTCAAATGGTTTTCAGTGTTTCCTACAGCTTGAAATTTATATAAAAGAGTATTAATAGCATCTACAAACACTTTTTGAACCGTTTGAATTAGTTTGAATATGATACGAAATCAAAGAAAATTAAAATGTACAAAATAATTCAAATTATTTTTCAGTGTTTCCTACAGCTTAAAAATTATATAAAAGAGTATTAATAGCATCTACAACCGCTTTTTGAACCGTTTTAATTAGGTTGAATATGATAGGAAATGAGAAAAAATTAAAATGTACAAAATAATTCAAATGGTTTTTCAGTGTTTCCTACAGCTTGAAAATTATATAAAAGAGTATTAATAGCATCTACAAACGCTTTTTGAACCGTTTGAATTAGTTTGAATATGATACGAAAACAAAGAAAATTAAAATGTACAAAATAATTCAAATGGTTTTTCAGTGTTTCCTACAGCTTGAAAATTATATAAAAGAGTATTAATAGCATTTGCAAACGCTATTTGACACGTTTGAAATAGTTTGAATATGATACGAAATCAAAGCAAATGAAAATGTACAAAATAATTCTAATGGTCTTGCAGTGTTTCCTACAGCTTGAAAATTATATAAAAGAGTATTAATAGCATCTACAAACGCTTTTTGAACCGTTTGAATTAGTTTGAATATGATACGAAATCAAAGCAAATGAAAATGTACAAAATAATTCTAATGGTCTTGCAGTGTTTCCTACAGCTTGAAAATTATATAAAAGAGTATTAATAGCATCTACAAACGCTTTTTGAACCGTTTGAATTAGTTTGAATATGATACGAAATCAAAGAAAATTAAAATGTACAAAATAATTCTAATGGTCTTGCAGTGTTTCCTACAGCTTGAAAATTATATAAAAGAGTATTAATAGCATCTACAAACGCTTTTTGAACCGTTTGAATTAGTTTGAATATGATACGAAATCAAAGAAAATTAATATGTACAAAATAATTCTAATGGTCTTGCAGTGTTTCCTAAAGCTTGAAAATTATATAAAAGAGTAGTACTATCATCTACAAATGCTTTTTGAACCGTTTGAATTAGTTTGAATATGATACGAAAACAAAGCAAATTAAAATGTACAAAATAATTCAAATTATTTTTCAGTGTTTCCTACAGCTTGAAAATTATATAAAAGAGTATTAATAGCATCTACAAACGCTTTTTGAACCGTTTGAATTAGTTTGAATATGATACGAAATCAAAGCAAATTAAAATGTACAAAATAATTCAAATTATTTTTCAGTGTTTCCTACAGCTTGAAAATTATATAAAAGAGTATTAATAGCATCTACAAACGCTTTTTGAACCGTTTGAATTAGTTTAAATATGATACGAAATCAAAGCAAATTAAAATGTACAAAACAATTCAAATTATTTTTCAGTGTTTCCTACAGCTTGAAAATTATATAAAAGAGTATTAATAGCATCTACAAACGCTTTTTGAACCGTTTGAATTAGGTTGAATATGATAGGAAATGAGAAAAAATTAAAATGTACAAAATAATTCAAATGGTTTTTCAGTGTTTCCTACAGCTTGAAAATTATATAAAAGAGTATTAATAGCATCTACAAAAGCTTTTTGAACCGTTTGAATTAGTTTGAATCTGATACGAAATCAAAGAAAATTAAAATGTACAAAATAATTCAAATGGTTTTTCAGTGTTTCCTACTGCTTGAGAATTATATAAAAGAGTATTAATAGCATCTACAAACGCTATTTGAACCGTTTGAATTAGTTTGAATATGATACGAAATCAAAGCAAATTAAAATGTACAAAATAATTCAAATAGTTTTTCAGTGTTTCCTACAGCTTGAAAATTATATAAAAGAGTATTAATAATATCTACAAACGCTTTTTGAAACGTTTGAATTAGTTTGAATATGATACGAAATCAAAGCAAATTAAAATGTACAAAACAATTCAAATTATTTTTTTATGTTTCCTACAGCTTGAAAATTATATAGAAGAGTATTAATAGCATCTACAAACGCTTTTTGAACCGTTTGAATTAAGTTGAATATGATAGGAAATGAGAAAAAATTAAAATGTACAAAATAATTCAAATGGTTTTTCAGTGTTTCCTACAGCTTGAAAATTATATAAAAGAGTATTAATAGCATCTACAAAAGCTTTTTGAACCGTTTGAATTAGTTTGAATATGATACGAAAACAAAGAAAATTAAAATGTACAAAATAATTCAAATAGTTTTTCAGTGTTTCCTACAGCTTGAAAATTATATAAAAGAGTATTAATAATATCTACAACCGCTTTTTGAAACGTTTGAATTAGTTTGAATATGATACGAAATCAAAGAAAATTAAAATGTACAAAATAATTCAAATTATTTTTCAGTGTTTCCTACAGCTTGAAAATTATATAAAAGAGTATTAATAATATCTACAAACGCTTTTTGAACCGTTTGAATTAGTTTGAATATGATACGAAATCAAAGAAAATTAATATGTACAAAATAATTCTAATGGTCTTGCAGTGTCTCCTACAGCTTGAAAATTATATAAAAGAGTATTACTAACATCTACAAACGCTTTTTGACCCGTTTGAATTAGTTTGAATATGATACGAAATCAAAGCAAATTAAAATGTACAAAATAATTCAAATTATTTTTCAGTGTTTCCTACAGCTTGAAAATTATATAAAAGAGTATTAATAGCATCTACAAACGCTTTTTGAACCGTTTGAATTAGTTTGAATATGATACGAAATCAAAGCAAATTAAAATTTACAAAATAATTCAAATTATTTTTCAGTGTTTCCTACAACTTGAAAATTATAAAAAAGAATATTACTAACATTTACAAACGCTTTTTGAACCGTTTGAATTAGTTTGAATATGATACGAAATCAAAGCAAATTAAAATGTACAAAATAATTCAAATTATTTTTCAGTTTCCTACAGCTTGAAAATTATATAAAAGAGTATTAATAGCATCTACAAACGCTTTTTGAACCGTTTGAATTAGTTTGAATATGATACGAAATCAAAGCAAATTAAAATGTACAAAATAATTCAAATTATTTTTCAGTGTTTCCTACAGCTTGAAAATTAAATAAAAGAGTATTAATAGCATCTACAAACGCTTTTTGAACCGTTTGAATTAGTTTGAATATGATACGAAATCAAAGAAAATAAAATGTACAAAATAATTCAAATGGTTTTTCAGTGTTTCCTACAGCTTGAAAATTTTATAAAAGAGTATTAATAGCATCTGCAAACGCTTTTTAAACCGTTTGAATTAGTTTGAATATGATACGAAATCAAAGAAAATTAAAATGTACAAAATAATTAAAATGGTTTTTCAGTGTTTCCTACAGCTTGAAAATTATAAAAAAGAGTATTAATAGCATCTACAAACGCTTTTTGAACCGTTTGAATTAGTTTGAATATGATACGAAATCAAAGCAAATTAAAATGTACAAAATAATTCAAATGGTTTTCAGTGTTTCCTACAGCTTGAAATTTATATAAAAGAGTATTAATAGCATCTACAAACACTTTTTGAACCGTTTGAATTAGTTTGAATATAATACGAAATCAAAGAAAATTAAAATGTACAAAATAATTCAAATTATTTTTCAGTGTTTCCTACAGCTTAAAAATTATATAAAAGAGTATTAATAGCATCTACAACCGCTTTTTGAACCGTTTGAATTAGGTTGAATATGATAGGAAATGAGAAAAAATTAAAATGTACAAAATAATTCAAATGGTTTTTCAGTGTTTCCTACAGCTTGAAAATTATATAAAAGAGTATTAATAGCATCTACAAACGCTTTTTGAACCGTTTGAATTAGTTTGAATATGATACGAAAACAAAGAAAATTAAAATGTACAAAATAATTCAAATGGTTTTTCAGTGTTTCCTACAGCTTGAAAATTATATAAAAGAGTATTAATAGCATTTGCAAACGCTATTTGACACGTTTGAAATAGTTTGAATATGATACGAAATCAAAGCAAATGAAAATGTACAAAATAATTCTAATGGTCTTGCAGTGTTTCCTACAGCTTGAAAATTATATGAAAAAGTATTAATAGCATCTACAAACGCTTTTTGAACCGTTTGAATTAGTTTGAATATGATACGAAATCAAAGAAAATGATAATGTACAAAATAATTCAAATGGTTTTTCAGTGTTTCCTACAGCTTGAAATTTATATAAAAGAGTATTAATAGCATCTACAAACGCTTTTTGAACCGTTTGAATTAGTTTGAATATGATACGAAATCAAAGCAAATGAAAATGTACAAAATAATTCAAATGGTTTTTCAGTGTTTCCTACAGCTTGAAAATTATATAAAAGAGTATCAATAGCATTTGCAAACGCTATTCGACACGTTTGAATTAGTTTGAATATGAAACGAAATGAGAGGAAATTAAAATGTACAAAATAATTCTAATGGTCTTGCAGTGTTTCCTACAGCTTGAAAATTATATGAAAAAGTATTAATAGCATCTACAAACGCTTTTTGAACCGTTTGAATTAGTTTGAATATGATACGAAATCAAAGAAAATTAAAATGTACAAAATAATTCAAATGGTTTTTCAGTGTTGCCTACAGCTTGAAAATTATAAGAAAAAGTACTAATAGCATTTGCAAACGCTATTTAACACGTTTGAATTAGTTTGAATATGAAACGAAATGAGAGAAAATTAAAATGTACAAAATAATTCTAATGGTCTTGCAGTGTTTCCTACAGCTTGAAAATTATATGAAAAAGTATTAATAGCATCTACAGACGCTTTTTGAACCGTTTGAATTAGTTTGAATATGATACGAAATCAAAGCAAATGAAAATGTACAAAATAATTCAAATGGTTTTTCAGTGTTTCCTACAGCTTGAAATTTATATAAAAGAGTATTAATAGCATCTACAATCACTTTTTGAACCGTTTGAATTAGTTTGAATATGATACGAAATCAAAGAAAATTAAAATGTACAAAATAATCCTAATGGTCTTGCAGTGTTTCCTACAGCTTGAAAATTATATAAAAGAGTATTGATAGCATCTACAAACGCTTTTTGAACCGTTTGAATTAGTTTGAATATGATACGAAATCAAAGAAAATGAAAATGTACAAAATAATTCAAATGGTTTTTCAGTGTTTCCTACAGCTTGAAATTTATATAAAAGATTATTAATAGCATCTACAAACACTTTTTGAACCGTTTGAATTAGTTTGAATATGATACGAAATCAAAGAAAATTAAAATGTACAAAATAATTCTAATGTTCTTGCAGTGTTTCCTACAGCTTGAAAATTATATAAAAGAGTATTAATAGCATCTACAAACGCTTTTTGAACCGTTTGAATTAGTTTGAATATGATACGAAATCAAAGCAAATGAAAATGTACAAAATAATTCAAATGGTTTTTCAGTGTTTCCTACAGCTTGAAATTTATATAAAAAAGTATTAATAGCATCTACAAACACTTTTTGAACCGTTTGAATTAGTTTGAATATGATACGAAATCAAAGAAAATTAAAATGTACAAAATAATTCTAATGGTCTTGCAGTGTTTCCTACAGCTTGAAAATTATATAAAAGAGTATTAATAGCATCTACAAACGCTTTTTGAACCGTTTGAATTAGTTTGAATATGATACGAAATCAAAGAAAATTAATATGTACAAAATAATTCTAATGGTCTTGCAGTGTTTCCTAAAGCTTGAAAATTATATAAAAGAGTAGTACTATCATCTACAAATGCTTTTTGAACCGTTTGAATTAGTTTGAATATGATACGAAAACAAAGCAAATTAAAATGTACAAAATAATTCAAATTATTTTTCAGTGTTTCCTACAGCTTGAAAATTATATAAAAGAGTATTAATAGCATCTACAAACGCTTTTTGAACCGTTTGAATTAGTTTGAATATGATACGAAATCAAAGCAAATTAAAATGTACAAAATAATTCAAATTATTTTTCAGTGTTTCCTACAGCTTGAAAATTATATAAAAGAGTATTAATAGCATCTACAAACGCTTTTTGAACCGTTTGAATTAGTTTAAATATGATACGAAATCAAAGCAAATTAAAATGTACAAAACAATTCAAATTATTTTTCAGTGTTTCCTACAGCTTGAAAATTATATAAAAGAGTATTAATAGCATCTACAAACGCTTTTTGAACCGTTTGAATTAGGTTGAATATGATAGGAAATGAGAAAAAATTAAAATGTACAAAATAATTCAAATGGTTTTTCAGTGTTTCCTACAGCTTGAAAATTATATAAAAGAGTATTAATAGCATCTACAAAAGCTTTTTGAACCGTTTGAATTAGTTTGAATCTGATACGAAATCAAAGAAAATTAAAATGTACAAAATAATTCAAATGGTTTTTCAGTGTTTCCTACTGCTTGAGAATTATATAAAAGAGTATTAATAGCATCTACAAACGCTATTTGAACCGTTTGAATTAGTTTGAATATGATACGAAATCAAAGCAAATTAAAATGTACAAAATAATTCAAATAGTTTTTCAGTGTTTCCTACAGCTTGAAAATTATATAAAAGAGTATTAATAATATCTACAAACGCTTTTTGAAACGTTTGAATTAGTTTGAATATGATACGAAATCAAAGCAAATTAAAATGTACAAAACAATTCAAATTATTTTTTTATGTTTCCTACAGCTTGAAAATTATATAGAAGAGTATTAATAGCACCTACAAACGCTTTTTGAACCGTTTGAATTAAGTTGAATATGATAGGAAATGAGAAAAAATTAAAATGTACAAAATAATTCAAATGGTTTTTCAGTGTTTCCTACAGCTTGAAAATTATATAAAAGAGTATTAATAGCATCTACAAAAGCTTTTTGAACCGTTTGAATTAGTTTGAATATGATACGAAAACAAAGAAAATTAAAATGTAGAAAATAATTCAAATAGTTTTTCAGTGTTTCCTACAGCTTGAAAATTATATAAAAGAGTATTAATAATATCTACAACCGCTTTTTGAAACGTTTGAATTAGTTTGAATATGATACGAAATCAAAGAAAATTAAAATGTACAAAATAATTCAAATAGTTTTTCAGTGTTTCCTACAGCTTGAAAATTATATAAAAGAGTATTAATAATATCTACAAACGCTTTTTGAACCGTTTGAATTAGTTTGAATATGATACGAAATCAAAGAAAATTAATATGTACAAAATAATTCTAATGGTCTTGCAGTGTCTCCTACAGCTTGAAAATTATATAAAAGAGTATTACTAACATCTACAAACGCTTTTTGACCCGTTTGAATTAGTTTGAATATGATACGAAATCAAAGCAAATTAAAATGTACAAAATAATTCAAATTATTTTTCAGTGTTTCCTACAGCTTGAAAATTATATAAAAGAGTATTAATAGCATCTACAAACGCTTTTTGAACCGTTTGAATTAGTTTGAATATGATACGAAATCAAAGCAAATTAAAATGTACAAAATAATTCAAATTATTTTTCAGTGTTTCCTACAACTTGAAAATTATAAAAAAGAATATTACTAACATTTACAAACGCTTTTTGAACCGTTTGAATTAGTTTGAATATGATACGAAATCAAAGCAAATTAAAATGTACAAAATAATTCAAATTATTTTTCAGTTTCCTACAGCTTGAAAATTATATAAAAGAGTATTAATAGCATCTACAAACGCTTTTTGAACCGTTTGAATTAGTTTGAATATGATACGAAATCAAAGCAAATTAAAATGTACAAAATAATTCAAATTATTTTTCAGTGTTTCCTACAGCTTGAAAATTAAATAAAAGAGTATTAATAGCATCTACAAACGCTTTTTGAACCGTTTGAATTAGTTTGAATATGATACGAAATCAAAGAAAATAAAATGTACAAAATAATTCAAATGGTTTTTCAGTGTTTCCTACAGCTTGAAAATTTTATAAAAGAGTATTAATAGCATCTGCAAACGCTTTTTAACCGTTTGAATTAGTTTGAATATGATACGAAATCAAAGAAAATTAAAATGTACAAAATAATTAAAATGGTTTTTCAGTGTTTCCTACAGCTTGAAAATTATAAAAAAGAGTATTAATAGCATCTACAAACGCTTTTTGAACCGTTGGAATTAGATTGAATATGATACGAAATCAAAGTAAATTAATATGTACAAAATAATTCTAATGGTCTTTCAGTGTTTCCTACAGCTTGAAAATTATATAAAAGAGTATTACTAACATTTACAAACGCTTTTTGAACCGTTTGAATTAGTTTGAATATGATACGAAATCAAAGCAAATTAAAATGTACAAAATAATTCAAATTATTTTTCAGTGTTTTCTACAGCTTGAAAATTATATAAAAGAGTATTAATAGCATCTACAAACGCTTTTTGAACCGTTTGAATTAGTTTGAATATGATACGAAATCAAAGCAAATTAAAATGTACAAAATAATTCAAATGGTTTTCAGTGTTTCCTACAGCTTGAAATTTATATAAAAGAGTATTAATAGCATCTACAAACACTTTTTGAACCGTTTGAATTAGTTTGAATATGATACGAAATCAAAGAAAATTAAAATGTACAAAATAATTCAAATTATTTTTCAGTGTTTCCTACAGCTTAAAAATTATATAAAAGAGTATTAATAGCATCTACAACCGCTTTTTGAACCGTTTGAATTAGGTTGAATATGATAGGAAATGAGAAAAAATTAAAATGTACAAAATAATTCAAATGGTTTTTCAGTGTTTCCTACAGCTTGAAAATTATATAAAAGAGTATTAATAGCATCTACAAACGCTTTTTGAACCGTTTGAATTAGTTTGAATATGATACGAAAACAAAGAAAATTAAAATGTACAAAATAATTCAAATGGTTTTTCAGTGTTTCCTACAGCTTGAAAATTATATAAAAGAGTATTAATAGCATTTGCAAACGCTATTTGACACGTTTGAAATAGTTTGAATATGATACGAAATCAAAGCAAATGAAAATGTACAAAATAATTCTAATGGTCTTGCAGTGTTTCCTACAGCTTGAAAATTATATGAAAAAGTATTAATAGCATCTACAAACGCTTTTTGAACCGTTTGAATTAGTTTGAATATGATACGAAATCAAAGAAAATGATAATGTACAAAATAATTCAAATGGTTTTTCAGTGTTTCCTACAGCTTGAAATTTATATAAAAGAGTATTAATAGCATCTACAAACGCTTTTTGAACCGTTTGAATTAGTTTGAATATGATACGAAATCAAAGCAAATGAAAATGTACAAAATAATTCAAATGGTTTTTCAGTGTTTCCTACAGCTTGAAAATTATATAAAAGAGTATCAATAGCATTTGCAAACGCTATTCGACACGTTTGAATTAGTTTGAATATGAAACGAAATGAGAGGAAATTAAAATGTACAAAATAATTCTAATGGTCTTGCAGTGTTTCCTACAGCTTGAAAATTATATGAAAAAGTATTAATAGCATCTACAAACGCTTTTTGAACCGTTTGAATTAGTTTGAATATGATACGAAATCAAAGAAAATTAAAATGTACAAAATAATTCAAATGGTTTTTCAGTGTTGCCTACAGCTTGAAAATTATAAGAAAAAGTACTAATAGCATTTGCAAACGCTATTTGACACGTTTGAATTAGTTTGAATATGAAACGAAATGAGAGAAAATTAAAATGTACAAAATACTTCTAATGGTCTTGCAGTGTTTCCTACAGCTTGAAAATTATATGAAAAAGTATTAATAGCATCTACAGACGCTTTTTGAACCGTTTGAATTAGTTTGAATATGATACGAAATCAAAGCAAATGAAAATGTACAAAATAATTCAAATGGTTTTTCAGTGTTTCCTACAGCTTGAAATTTATATAAAAGAGTATTAATAGCATCTACAATCACTTTTTGAACCGTTTGAATTAGTTTGAATATGATACGAAATCAAAGAAAATTAAAATGTACAAAATAATCCTAATGGTCTTGCAGTGTTTCCTACAGCTTGAAAATTATATAAAAGAGTATTAATAGCATCTACAAACGCTTTTTGAACCGTTTGAATTAGTTTGAATATGATACGAAATCAAAGAAAATGAAAATGTACAAAATAATTCAAATCGTTTTTCAGTGTTTCCTACAGCTTGAAATTTATATAAAAGATTATTAATAGCATCTACAAACACTTTTTGAACCGTTTGAATTAGTTTGAATATGATACGAAATCAAAGAAAATTAAAATGTACAAAATAATTCTAATGTTCTTGCAGTGTTTCCTACAGCTTGAAAATTATATAAAAGAGTATTAATAGCATCTACAAACGCTTTTTGAACCGTTTGAATTAGTTTGAATATGATACGAAATCAAAGCAAATGAAAATGTACAAAATAATTCAAATGGTTTTTCAGTGTTTCCTACAGCTTGAAATTTATATAAAAAAGTATTAATAGCATCTACAAACACTTTTTGAACCGTTTGAATTAGTTTGAATATGATACGAAATCAAAGAAAATTAAAATGTACAAAATAATTCTAATGGTCTTGCAGTGTTTCCTACAGCTTGAAAATTATATAAAAGAGTATTAATAGCATCTACAAACGCTTTTTGAACCGTTTGAATTAGTTTGAATATGATACGAAATCAAAGAAAATTAATATGTACAAAATAATTCTAATGGTCTTGCAGTGTTTCCTAAAGCTTGAAAATTATATAAAAGAGTAGTACTATCATCTACAAATGCTTTTTGAACCGTTTGAATTAGTTTGAATATGATACGAAAACAAAGCAAATTAAAATGTACAAAATAATTCAAATTATTTTTCAGTGTTTCCTACAGCTTGAAAATTATATAAAAGAGTATTAATAGCATCTACAAACGCTTTTTGAACCGTTTGAATTAGTTTGAATATGATACGAAATCAAAGCAAATTAAAATGTACAAAATAATTCAAATTATTTTTCAGTGTTTCCTACAGCTTGAAAATTATATAAAAGAGTATTAATAGCATCTACAAACGCTTTTTGAACCGTTTGAATTAGTTTAAATATGATACGAAATCAAAGCAAATTAAAATGTACAAAACAATTCAAATTATTTTTCAGTGTTTCCTGAAAATTATATAAAAGAGTATTAATAGCATCTACAAACGCTTTTTGAACCGTTTGAATTAGGTTGAATATGATAGGAAATGAGAAAAAATTAAAATGTACAAAATAATTCAAATGGTTTTTCAGTGTTTCCTACAGCTTGAAAATTATATAAAAGAGTATTAATAGCATCTACAAAAGCTTTTTGAACCGTTTGAATTAGTTTGAATCTGATACGAAATCAAAGAAAATTAAAATGTACAAAATAATTCAAATGGTTTTTCAGTGTTTCCTACTGCTTGAGAATTATATAAAAGAGTATTAATAGCATCTACAAACGCTATTTGAACCGTTTGAATTAGTTTGAATATGATACGAAATCAAAGCAAATTAAAATGTACAAAATAATTCAAATAGTTTTTCAGTGTTTCCTACAGCTTGAAAATTATATAAAAGAGTATTAATAATATCTACAAACGCTTTTTGAAACGTTTGAATTAGTTTGAATATGATACGAAATCAAAGAAAATTAAAATGTACAAAATAATTCAAATTGTTTTTCAGTGTTTCCCACAGCTTGAAAATTATATAAAAGAGTATTAATAGCATCTACAAACGCTTTTTGAACCGTTTGAATTAGTTTGAATATGATACGAAATCAAAAAAAATTAATATGTACAAAATAATTCTAATGGTCTTGCAGTGTTTCCTACAGCTTGAAAATTATATAAAAGAGTATTACTAACATCTACAAATGCTACTTGACACGTTTGAATTAGTTTAAATATGATACGAAATCAACGCAAATTAAAATGTACAAAATAATTCAAATTATTTTTCAGTGTTTCCTACAGCTTGAAAATTATATAAAAGAGTATTAATAGCATCTATAAACGCTTTTTGAACCGTTTGAATTAGTTTGAATATGATACGAAATCAAAGAAAATTAAAATGTACAAAATAATTCAAATGGTTTTTCAGTGTTACCTACAGCTTGGAAATTATATAAAAGAGTGCTAATAGCATTTGCAAACGCTATTTGACACGTTTGAATTAGTTTGAATATGAAACGAAATGAGAGAAAATTAAAATGTACAAAATAATTCAAATTATTTTTCAGTGTTTCCTACAACTTGAAAATTATATAAAAGAGTATTAATAGCATCTACAAACACTTTTTGAACCGTTTGAATTAGTTTGAATATGATACGAAATCAAAGAAAATTAAAATGTACAAAATAATTCAAATGGTTTTTCAGTGTTTCCTACAGCTTGAAAATTATATAAAAGAGTATTAATAGCATCTACAAACGCTTTTTGAACCGTTTGAATTAGTTTGAATATGATACCAAAACAAAGAAAATTAAAATGTACAAAATAATTCAAATGGTTTTTCAGTGTTTCCTACAGCTTGAAAATTATATAAAAGAGTATCAATAACATTTGCAAACGCTATTCGACACGTTTGAATTAGTTTGAATATGAAACGAAATGAGAGGAAATTAAAATGTACAAAATAATTCTAATGGTCTTGCAGTGTTTCATACAGCTTGAAAATTATATGAAAAAGTATTAATAGCATCTACAAACGCTTTTTGAACCGTTTGAATTAGTTTGAATATGGTACGAAATCAAAGAAAATTAAAATGTACAAAATAATTCAAATGGTTTTTCAGTGTTACCTACAGCTTGAAAATTATATAAAAGAGTACTAATAGCATTTGCAAACGATATTTGACACGTTTGAATTAGTTTGAATATGAAACGAAATGAGAGAAAATTAAAATGTACAAAATAATTCTAATGGTCTTGCAGTGTTTCCTACAGCTTGAAAATTATATGAAAAAGTATTAATAGCATCTACAAACGCTTTTGAACCGTTTGAATTAGTTTGAATATGATACGAAATCAAAGCAAATAAAAATGTACAAAATAATTCAAATGGTTTTTCAGTGTTTCCTACAGCTTGAAATTTATATAAAAGAGTATTAATAGCATCTACAAACACTTTTTGAACCGTTTGAATTAGTTTGAATATGATACAAAATCAAAGAAAATTAAAACGTACAAAATAATTCTAATGGTCTTGCAAGCTTTCCTACAGCTTGAAAATTATATAAAAGAGTATTAATAGCATCTACAAACGCTTTTTGAACCGTTTGAATTAGTTTGAATATGATACAAAATCAAAGAAAATTAATATGTACAAAATAATTCTAATGGTCTTGCAGAGTTTCCTACAGCTTGAAAATTATATAAAAGAGTATTACTAACATCTACAAACGCTTTTTGAACCGTTTGAATTAGTTTGAATATGAAACGAAATGAGAAAAAATTAAAATGTACAAAATAATTCTAATGGTCTTGCAGTGTTTCCTACAGCTTGAAAATTATATGAAAAAGTATTAATAGCATCTACAAACGCTTTTTGAACCGTTTGAATTAGTTTGAATATGATACGAAATCAAAGCAAATGAAAATGTACAAAATAATTCAAATGGTTTTTCAGTGTTTCCTACAGCTTGAAATTTATATAAAAGAGAATTAATAGCATCTACAAACACTTTTTGAACCGTTTGAATTAGTTTGAATATGATACGAAATCAAAGAAAATTTAAATGTACAAAATAATTCTAATGGTTTTTCAGTGTTTCCTACAGCTTGAAAATTATAAAAAAGAGTATTAATAGCATCTACAAACGCTTTTTGAACCGTTTGAATTAGTTTGAATATGATACGAAATCAAAGAAAATTATTATGTACAAAATAATTCTAATGGTCTTGCAGAGTTTCCTACAGCTTTAAAATTATATAAAAGAGTATTACTAACATCTACAAACGCTTTTTGAACCGTTTGAATTAGTTTGAATATGAAACGAAATGAGAAAAAATTAAAATGTACAAAATAATTCTAATGGTCTAGCAGTGTTTCCTACAGCTTGAAAATTATATGAAAAAGTATTAATAGCATCTACAAACGCTTTTTGAACCGTTTGAATTAGTTTGAATATGATACGAAATCAAAGCAAATGAAAATGTACAAAATAATTCAAATGGTTTTTCAGTGTTTCCTACAGCTTAAAATGTATATAAAAGAGAATTAATAGCATCTCCAAACACTTTTTGAACCGTTTGAATTAGTTTGAATATGATACGAAATCAAAGAAAATTAAAATGTACAAAATAATTCTAATGGTCTTGCAGTGTTTCCTACAGCTTGAAAATTATATAAAAGAGTATTAATAGCACCTACAAACGCTTTTTGAACCGTTTGAATTAGTTTGAATATGATACGAAATCAAAGAAAATTAATATGTACCAAATAATTCTAATGGTCTTGCAGTGTTTCCTAAAGCTTGAAAATTATATAAAAGAGTATTACTATCATCTACAAACGCTTTTTGAACCGTTTGAATTAGTTTGAATATGATACGAAAACAAAGCAAATTAAACTGTACAAAATAATTCAAATTATTTTTCAGTGTTTCCTACAGCTTGAAAATTATATAAAAGAGTATTAATAGCATCTACAAACGCTTTTTGAACCGTTTGAATTAGTTTGAATATGATACGAAATCAAAGCAAATTAAAATGTACAAAATAATTCAAATTATTTTTCAGTGTTTCCTACAGCTTGAAAATTATATAAAAGAGTATTACTATCATCTACAAACGCTTTTTGAACCGTTTGAATTAGGTTGAATATGATAGGAAATGAGAAAAAATTAAAATGTACAAAATAATTCAAATGGTTTTTCAGTGTTTCCTACAGCTTGAAAATTATATAAAAGAGTATTAATAGCATCTACAAACGCTTTTTGAACCGTTTGAATTAGTTTGAATATGATACGAAAACAAAGAAAATTAAAATGTACAAAATAAATCAAATGGTTTTTCGGTGTTTCATACTGCTTGAAAATTATATAAAAGAGTATTAATAGCATCTACAAACGCCATTTGAACCGTTTGAATTAGTTTGAATATGATACGAAATCAAAGCAAATTAAAATGTAAAAAATAATTCAAATGGTTTTTCAGTGTGTCCTACAGCTTGAAAATTATATAAAAGAGTATTAATAGCATCTACAAACGCTTTTTGAACCGTTTGAATTAGTTTGAATATGATAGGAAATGAGAGAAAATTAAAATGTGCAAAATAATTCGAAGGGTTTTTCAGTGTTTCCTACAGCTTGAAAATTATATAAAAGAGTATTAATAATATCTACAAACGTTTTTTGAAACGTTTGAATTAGTTTGAATATGATACGAAATCAAAAAAATTAAAATTTACAAAATAATTCTAATGGTCTTGCAGTGTTTCCTCCAGCTTGAAAATTATATAAAAGAGTATTAATAGCATCTACAAACGCTTTTTAAACCGTTTGAATTAGTTTGAATATGATACAAAATAAAAGAAAATTAAAATGTACAAAATAATTCAAATGGTTTTTCAGTGTTTCCTACAGCTTGAAAATTATAAAAAAGAGTATTAATCGCATCTACAAACGCTTTTTGAACCGTTTGAATTAGTTTGAATATGATACGAAATCAAAGAAAATTAATATGTACAAAATAATTCTAATGGTCTTGCAGTGTTTCCTACAGCTTGAAAATTATATAAAAGAGTATTACTAACATCTACAAACGCTTTTTGAACCGTTTGAATTAGTTTGAATATGATACGAAATCAAAGCAAATTAAAATGTACAAAATAATTCAAATTATTTTTCAGTGTTTCCTACAGCTTGAAAATTATATAAAAGTGTATTAATAGCATCTACAAACGCTTTTGAACCGTTTCAATTAGTTTGAATATGTTACGAAATCAAAGCAAATTAAAATGTACAAAATAATTCAAATTATTTTTCAGTGTTTCCTACAGCTTGAAAATTATATAAAAGAATATTACTATCATCTACAAACGCTTTTTGAACCGTTTGAATTAGTTTGAATATGGTACGAAATCAAAGGAATTTAAAATGTACAAAATAATTCAAATTATTTTTCAGTGTTTCCTACAGCTTGAAAATTATATAAAAGAGTATTAATAGCATCTACAAACGCTTTTTGAACCGTTTGAATTAGTTTGAATATGATACGAAATCAAAGAAAATTATTATGTACAAAATAATTCTAATGGTCTTGCAGAGTTTCCTACAGCTTGAAAATTATATAAAAGAGTATTACTAACATCTACAAACGCTTTTTGAACCGTTTGAATTAGTTTGAATATGAAACGAAATGAGAAAAAATTAAAATGTACAAAATAATTCTAATGGTCTAGCAGTGTTTCCTACAGCTTAAAAATTATATGAAAAAGTATTAATAGCATCTACAAACGCTTTTTGAACCGTTTGAATTAGTTTGAATATGATACGAAATCAAAGCAAATGAAAATGTACAAAATAATTCAAATGGTTTTTCAGTGTTTCCTACAGCTTAAAATGTATATAAAAGAGAATTAATAGCATCTACAAACACTTTTTGAACCGTTTGAATTAGTTTGAATATGATACGAAATCAAAGAAAATTAAAATGTACAAAATAATTCTAATGGTCTTGCAGTGTTTCCTACAGCTTGAAAATTATATAAAAGAGTATTAATAGCACCTACAAACGCTTTTTGAACCGTTTGAATTAGTTTGAATATGATACGAAATCAAAGCAAATTAAACTGTACAAAATAATTCAAATTATTTTTCAGTGTTTCCTACAACTTGAAAATTATATAAAAGAGTATTACTAACATCTACAAACGCTTTTTGAACCGTTTGAATTAGTTTGAATATGATACGAAAACAAAGCAAATTAAACTGTACAAAATAATTCAAATTATTTTTCAGTGTTTCCTACAACTTGAAAATTATATAAAAGAGTATTACTAACATCTACAAACGCTTTTTGAACCGTTTGAATTAGTTTGAATATGATACGAAATCAAAGCAAATTAAAATGTACAAAATAATTCAAATTATTTTTCAGTGTTTCCTACAGCTTGAAAATTATATAAAAGAGTATTAATAGCATCTACAAACGCTTTTTGAACCGTTTGAATTAGTTTGAATATGATACGAAATCAAAGCAAATTAAAATGTACAAAATAATTCAAATTATTTTTCAGTGTTTCATACAACTTGAAAATTATATAAAAGAGTATTACTAACATCTACAAACGCTTTTTGAACCGTTTGAATTAGTTTGAATATGATACGAAATCAAAGCAAATTAAAATGTACAAAATAATTCAAATTATTTTTCAGTGTTTCCTACAGCTTGAAAATTATATAAAAGAGTATTAATAGCATCTACAAACGCATTTTGAACCGTTTGAATTAGTTTGAATATGATACGAAATCAAAGCAAATTAAAATGTACAAAATAATTCAAATTATTTTTCAGTGTTTCCTACAGCTTGAAAATTAAATAAAAGAGTATTAATAGCATCTACAAACGCTTTTTGAACCGTCTGAATTAGTTTGAATATGATACGAAATCAAAGAAAATAAAATGTACAAAATAATTCAAATGGTTTTTCAGTGTTTCCTACAGCTTGAAAATTTTATAAAAGAGTATTAATAGCATCTACAAACGCTTTTTAAACCGTTTGAATTAGTTTGAATATGATACGAAATCAAAGAAAATTAAAATGTACAAAATAATTAAAATGGTTTTTCAGTGTTTCCTACAGCTTGAAAATTATAAAAAAGAGTATTAATAGCATCTACAAACGCTTTTTGAACCGTTGGAATTAGTTTGAATATGATACGAAATCAAAGTAAATTAATATGTACAAAATAATTCTAATGGTCTTTCAGTGTTTCCTACAGCTTGAAAATTATATAAAAGAGTATTACTAACATCTACAAACGCTTTTTGAACCGTTTGAATTAGTTTGAATATGATACGAAATCAAAGCAAATTAAAATGTACAAAATAATTCAAATTATTTTTCAGTGTTTTCTACAGCTTGAAAATTAAATAAAAGAGTATTAATAGCATCTACAAACGCTTTTTGAACCGTTTGAATTAGTTTGAATATGATACGAAATCAAAGCAAATTAAAATGTACAAAATAATTCAAATGGTTTTTCAGTGTTTCCTACAGCTTGAAATTTATATAAAAGAGTATTAATAGTATCTACAATCACTTTTTGAACCGTTTGAATTAGTTTGAATATGATACGAAATCAAAGAAAATTAAAATGTACAAAATAATTCTAATGGTCTTGCAGTGTTCCCTACAGCTTGAAAATTATATAAAAGAGTATTACTAACATCTACAAACGGTTTTAGAACCGTTTGAATTAGTTTGAATATGATACGAAATCAAAGCAAATTAAAATGTACAAAATAATTCAAATTATTTTTCAGTGTTTCCTACAGCTTGAAAATTATATAAAAGAGTATTAATAGCATCTACAAACGCTTTTTGAACCGTTTGAATTAGTTTGAATATTATACGAAATCAAAGAAAATTAAAATGTACTAAATAATTCAAATGGTTTTTCAGGGTTTCCTACAGCTTGAAAATTATATAAAAGAGTATTAATTGCATCTACAAACACTTTTTAAACCGTTTGAATTAGTTTGAATATGATACGAAATCAAAGAAAATTAAAATTTACAAAATAATTAAAATGGTTTTTCAGTGTTTCCTACAACTTGAAAATTATAAAAAAGAGTATTAATAGCATCTACAAACGCTTTTTGAACCGTTGGAATTAGTTTGAATATGATACGAAATCAAAGAAAATTAATATGTACAAAATAATTCTAATGGTCTTTCAGTGTTTGCTACAGCTTGAAAATTATATAAAAGAGTATTACTAACATCTACAAACGCTTTTTGAACCGTTTGAATTAGTTTGAATATGATACGAAATCAAAGCAAATTAAAATGTACAAAATAATTCAAATTATTTTTCAGTGTTTTCTACAGCTTGAAAATTATATAAAAGAGTATTAATAGCATCTACAAACGCTTTTTGAACCGTTTGAATTAGTTTGAATATGATACGAAATCAAAGCAAATTAAAATGTACAAAATAATTCAAATCATTTTTCAGTGTTTCCTACAGCTTGAAAATTATATAAGAGTATTAATAGCATCTACAAACGCTTTTTGAACCGTTTGAATTAGTTTGAATATGATACGAAATCAAAGCAAATTAAAATGTACAAAACAATTCAAATTATTTTTCAGTGTTTCCTACAGCTTGTAAATTATATAAAAGAGTATTAATAGCATCTACAAACGCTTTTTGAACCGTTTGAATTAGGTTGAATATGATAGGAAATGAGAAAAAATTAAAATGTACAAAATAATTCAAATGGTTTTTCAGTGTTTCTTACAGCTTGAGTATTATATAAAAGAGTATTAATAGCATCTACAAACGCTTTTTGAACCGTTTGAATAGGTTGAATATGATAGAAAATGAGAAAAAATTTAAATGTACAAAATAATTCAAATGGTTTTTCAGTGTTTCCTACAGCTTGAAAATTATATAAAAGAGTATTAATAGCATCTACAAACGCTTTTTGAACCGTTTGAATAGGTTGAATATGATAGAAAATGAGAAAAAATTTAAATGTACAAAATAATTCAAATGGTTTTTCAGTGTTTCCTACAGTTTAAAAATTATATAAAAGAGAATTAATAGCATCTACAAACGCTTTTTGAACCGTTTGAATTAGTTTGAATATGATACGAAAACAAAGAAAATTAAAATGTACAAAATAATTCAAATGGTTTTTCAGTGTTTCCTACTGCTTGAAAATTATATGAAAAAGTATTAATAGCATCTACAAACGCTTTTTGAACCGTTTGAATTAGTTTGAATATGATACGAAATCAAAGCAAATGAAAATGTACAAAATAATTCAAATGGTTTTTCAGTGTTTACTACAGCTTGAAAATTTTATAAAAGAGTATTAATAGCATCTACAAACGCTTTTTAAACCGTTTGAATTAGTTTGAATATGATACGAAATCAAAGAAAATTAAAATGTACAAAATAATTAAAATGGTTTTTCAGTGTTTCCTACAGCTTGAAAATTATATAAAAGAGTATTAATAGCATCTACAAACGCTTTTTGAACCGGTTGAATTAGTTTGAATATGATACGAAATCAAAGCAAATTAAAATGTACAAAATAATTCAAATTATTTTTCAGTGTTTCCTACAGCTTGAAAATTATATAAAAGAGTATTAATAGCATCTACAAACGCTTTTTGAACCGTTTGAATTAGTTTGAATATGATACGAAATCAAAGCAAATTAAAATGTACAAAATAATTCAAATTATTTTTCAGTGTTTCCTACAGCTTGAAATTTATATAAGAGTATTAATAGCATCTACAAACGCTTTTTGAACCGTTTGAATTAGTTTGAATATGATACGAAATCAAAGCAAATTAAAATGTACAAAACAATTCAAATTATTTTTCAGTGTTTCCTACAGCTTGAAAATTATATAAAAGAGTATTAATAGCATCTACAAACGCTTTTTGAACCGTTTGAATAGGTTGAATATGATAGGAAATGAGAAAAAATTAAAATGTACAAAATAATTCAAATGGTTTTTCAGTGTTTCCTTCAGTTTAAAAATTATATAAAAGAGTATTAATAGCATCTACAAACGCTTTTTGAACCGTTTGAATTAGTTTGAATATGATACGAAAACAAAGAAAATTAAAATGTACAAAATAATTCAAATGGTTTTTCAGTGTTTCCTACTGCTTGAAAATTATATGAAAAAGTATTAATAGCATCTACAAACGCTTTTTGAACCGTTTGAATTAGTTTGAATATGATACGAAATCAAAGCAAATGAAAATGTACAAAATAATTCAAATGGTTTTTCAGTGTTTCCTACAGCTTGAAAATTTTATAAAAGAGTATTAATAGCATCTACAAACGCTTTTTGAACCGTTGGAATTAGTTTGAATATGATACACAATCAAAGAAAATTAATATGTACAAAATAATTCTAATGGTCTTTCAGTGTTTCCTACAGCTTGAAAATCATATAAAAGAGTATTACTAACATCTACAAACGCTTTTTGAACCGTTTGAATTAGTTTGAATATGATACGAAATCAAAGCAAATTAAAATGTACAAAATAATTCAAATTATTTTTCAGTGTTTTCTACTGCTTGAAAATTATATTAAAGGTTATTAATAGCATCTACAAACGCTTTTTGAACCGTTTGAATTAGTTTGAATATGATACGAAATCAAAGCAAATTAAAATGTACAAAACAATTCAAATTATTTTTCAGTGTTTCCTACAGCTTGAAAATTATATAAAAGAGTATTAATAGCATCTACAAACGGTTTTTGAACCGTTTGAATTAGGTTGAATATGATAGGAAATGAGAAAAAATTAAAATGTACAAAACAATTCAAATTATTTTTCAGTGTTTCCTACAGCTTGAAAATTATATAAAAGAGTATTAATAGCATCTACAAACGCTTTTTGAACCGTTTGAATTAGTTTGAATATGATACGAAAACAAAGAAAATTAAAATGTACAAAATAATTCAAATTATTTTTCAGTGTTTCCTACAGCTTGAAAATTATATAAAAGAGTATTAATAGCATCTACAGACACTTTTTGAAACGTTTGAATTAGTTTGAATATGATACGAAATGAGAGAAAATTAAAATGTACAAAAGAATTCTAATGGTCTTGCAGTGTTTCCTACAGCTTGAAAATTATATGAAAAAGTATTAATAGCATTTACAAACGCTTTTTGAATCGTTTGAATTAGTTTGAATATGATACGAAATCAAAGCAAATGAAAATGTACAAAATAATTCAAATGGTTTTTCAGTTTTTCCTACAGCTTGAAATTTATATAAAAGAGTATTAATAGCATCTACAAACACTTTTTGAACCGTTTGAATTAGTTTGAATATGATACGAAATCAAAGAAAATTAAAATCTACAAAATAATTCTAATGGTCTTGCAGTGTTTCCTACAGCTTGAAAATTATATAAAAGAGTATTAATAGCATCTACGAACGCTTTTTGAACCGTTTGAATTAGTTTGAATATGATACGAAATCAAAGAAAATTAATATGTACAAAATAATTCTAATGGTCTGGCAGTGTTTCCTAAAGCTTGAAAATTATATAAAAGAGTATGACTATCATCTACAAACGCTTTTTGAACCGTTTGAATTAGTTTGAATATGATACGAAAACAAAGCAAATTAAAATGTACAAAATAATTCAAATTATTTTTCAGTGTTTCCTACAGCTTGAAAATTATATAAAAGAGTATTAATAGCATCTACAAACGCTTTTTGAACCGTTTGAATTAGTTTGAATATGATACGAAATCAAAGCAAATTAAAATGTACAAAATAATTCAAATTATTTTTCAATGTTTCCTACAGCTTGAAAATTATATAAGAGTATTAATAGCATCTACAAACGCTTTTTGAACCGTTTGAATTAGTTTGAATATGATACGAAATCAAAGCAAATTAAAATGTACAAAACAATTCAAATTATTTTTCAGTGTTTCCTACAGCTTGAAAATTATATAAAAGAGTATTAATAGCATCTACAAACGCTTTTTGAACCGTTTGACTTAAGTTGAATATGATAGGAAATGAGAAAAAATTAAAATGTACAAAATAATTCAAATGGTTTTTCAGTGTTTCCTACAGTTTAAAAATTATATAAAAGAGTATTAATAGCATCTACAAACGCTTTTTGAACCGTTTGAATTAGTTTGAATATGATAAGAAAACAAAGAAAATTAAAATGTACAAAATAATTCAAATGGTTTTTCAGTGTTTCCTACTGCTTGAAAATAATATGAAAAAGTACTAATAGCATCTACAAACGCTTTTTGAACCGTTTGAATTAGTTTGAATATGATACGAAATCAAAGCAAATGAAAAGGTACAAAATAATTCAAATTGTTTTTCAGTGTCTCCTACAGCTTGAAATTTATATAAAAGAGTATTAATAGCATCTACAAACACTTTTTGAAACGTTTGAATTAGTTTGAATATGATACGAATTGAGAGAAAATTAAAATGTACAAAATAATTCTAATGGTCTTGCAGTGTTTCCTACAGCTTGAAAATTATATGAAAAAGTATTAATAGCATCTACAAACGCTTTTTGAACCGTTTGAATTAGTTTGAATATGATAGGAAATGAGAAAAAATTAAAATGTACAAAATAATTCAAATGGTTTTGCAGTGTTTCCTACAGCTTGAAAATTATATAAAAGAGTATTAATAGCATCTACAAACGCTTTTTGAACCGTTTGAATTAGTTTGAATATGATACGAAAACAAAAACAATTAAAATGTACAAAATAATTCAAACGGTTTTTTATGTGTTTCCTACTACTTGAAAATTATATAAAAGAGTATTAATAGCAACAACAAACGCTATTTGAACCGTTTGAATTAGTTTGAATATGATACGAAATCAAAGCAAATTAAAATGTACAAAACCATTCAAATAGTTTTTCAGTGTTTCCTACAGCTTGAAAATTATATAAAAGAGTATTAATAGCATCTACAAACGCTTTTTGAACCGTTTGAATTAGTTTGGATATGATAGGAAATGAGAGAAAATTAAAATGTACAAAATAATTCGAAGGGTTTTTCAGTGTTTCCTACAGCTTGAATATTATATAAAAAAGTATTAATAGCATCTGCAAACGCTTTTTGAACTGTTTGAATTAGTTTGCATATGATACGAAATCAAAGAAAATAAAAAATGTACAAAATAATTCAAATGGTTTTTCAGTGTTTCCTACAGCTTGAAAATTTTATAAAAGAGTATTAATAGCATCTACAAACGCTTTTTAAACCGTTTGAATTAGTTTGAATATGATACGAAATCAAAGCAAATTAAAATGTACAAAATAATTCAAATGGTTTTTCAGTGTTTCTTTCAGCTTGAAAATTATAAAAAAGAGTATTAATAGCATCTTCAAACGCTTTTTGAACAGTTTGAATTAGTTTGAATATGATACGAAATCAAAGAAAATTAATATGTACAAAATAATTCTAATGGTCTTGCAGTGTTTCCTACAGCTTGAAAATTATATAAAAGAGTATTACTAACATCTACAAACGCTTTTTGAACCGTTTGAATTAGTTTGAATATGATACGAAATCAAAGCAAATTAAAATGTACAAAATAATGCAAATTATTTTTCAGTGTTTCCTACAGCTTGAAAATTATATAAAAGAGTATTAATAGCATCTACAAACGCTTTTTGAACCGTTTGAATTAGTTTGAATATGATACGAAATCAAAGCAAATTAAAATGTACAAAATAATTCAAATTATTTTTCAGTGTTTCCTACAGCTTGAAAATTATATAAAAGAGTATTAATAGCATCTACAAACGCTTTTTAAACCGTTTGAATTAGTTTGAATATGATACGAAATCAAAGAAAATTAATTTGTACAAAATAATTCTAATGGTTTTTCAGTGTTTCCTACAGCTTGAAAATTTTATAAAAGAGTATTAATAGCATCTACAAACGCTTTTTAAACCGTTTGAATTAGTTTGAATATGATACGAAATCAAAGAAAATTAAAATATACAAAATAATTCAAATGGTCTTTCAGTGTTTCCTACAGCTTGAAAATTATATAAAAGAGTATTAATAGCATCTACAAACGCTTTTGAACCGTTTGAATTAGTTTGAATATGATACGAAATCAAAGAAAATTAATATGTACAAAATAATTCTAATGGTCTTTAAGTGTTTCCTACAGCTTGAAAATTATATAAAAGAGTATTAATAGCATCTACAGACGCTTTTGAACCGTTTGAATTAGTTTGAATATGATACGAAATCAAAGCAAATTAAAATGTTCAAAATAATTAAAATTATTTTTCAGTGTTTCCTACAGCTTGAAAATTATATAAGAGTATTAATAGCATCTACAAACGCTTTTTGAACCGTTTGAATTAGTTTGAATATGATACGAAATCAAAGCAAATTAAAATGTACAAAACAATTCAAATTATTTTTCAGTGTTTCCTACAGCTTGAAAATTATATAAAAGAATATTAATAGTATCTACAAACGCTTTTTGAACCGTTTGAATTAGGTTGAATTTGATAGGAAATGAGAAAAAATTAAAATGTACAAAATAATTCAAATGGTTTTTCAGTGTTTCCTACAGCTTGAAAATTATATAAAAGAGTATTAATAGCATCTACAAACGCTATTTGAACCGTTTGAATTAGCTTGAATATGATACGAAATCAAAGCAAATTAAAATGTACAAAATAATTCAAAGGGTTTTTCAGTGTTAACTACAGCTTGAAAATTATATAAAAGAGTACTAATAGCATTTGCAAACGCTCTTTGACACGTTTGAACTAGTTTGAATATGATACGAAATCAAAGCAAATTAAAATGTACAAAATAATTCAAATTATTTTTCAGTGTTTCCTACAGCTTGAAAATTATATAAAAGAGTATTAATAGCATCTACAAACGCTTTTTGAACCGTTTGAATTAGTTTGAATATGATACGAAATCAAAGCAAATTAAAATGTACAAAATAATTCAAATTATTTTTCACTGTTTCCTACAGCTTGAAAATTATATAAGAGTATTAATAGCATCTACAAACGCTTTTTGAACCGTTTGAATTAGTTTGAATATGATACGAAATCAAAGCAAATTAAAATGTACAAAACAATTCAGATTATTTTTCAGTGTTTCCTACAGCTTGAAAATTATATAAAAGAGTATTAATAGCATCTACAAACGCTTTTTGAACCGTTTGAATAGGTTGAATATGATAGGAAATGAGAAAAAATTAAAATGTACAAAATAATTCAAATGGTTTTTCAGTGTATCCTACGGTTTAAAAATTATATAAAAGAGTATTAATAGCATCTACAAACGCTTTTTGAACCGTTTGAATTAGTTTGAATATGATACGAAAACAAAGAAAATTAAAATGTACAAAATAATTCAAATGGTTTTTCAGTGTTTCCTACTGCTTGAAAATTATATGAAAAAGTATTAATAGCATCTACAAACGCTTTTTGAACCGTTTGAATTAGTTTGAATATGATACGAAATCAAAGCAAATGAAAATGTACAAAATAATTCAAATGGTTTTTCAGTGTTTACTACAGCTTGAAAATTTTATAAAAGAGTATTAATAGCATCTACAAACGCTTTTTAAACCGTTTGAATTAGTTTGAATATGATACGAAATCAAAGAAAATTAAAATGTACAAAATAATTAAAATGGTTTTTCAGTGTTTCCTACAGCTTGAAAATTATATAAAAGAGTATTAATAGCATCTACAAACGCTTTTTGAACCGTTTGAATTAGTTTGAATATGATACGAAATCAAAGCAAATTTAAATGTACAAAATAATTCAAATTATTTTTCAGTGTTTCCTACAGCTTGAAAATTATATAAAAGAGTATTAATAGCATCTACAAACGCTTTTTGAACCGTTTGAATTAGTTTGAATATGATACGAAATCAAAGCAAATTAAAATGTACAAAATAATTCAAATTATTTTTCAGTGTTTCCTACAGCTTGAAAATTATATAAGAGTATTAATAGCATCTACAAACGCTTTTTGAACCGTTTGAATTAGTTTGAATATGATACGAAATCAAAGCAAATTAAAATGTACAAAACAATTCAAATTATTTTTCAGTGTTTCCTACAGCTTGAAAATTATATAAAAGAGTATTAATAGCATCTACAAACGCTTTTTGAACCGTTTGAATAGGTTGAATATGATAGGAAATGAGAAAAAATTAAAATGTACAAAATAATTCAAATGGTTTTTCAGTGTTTCCTACAGTTTAAAAATTATATAAAAGAGTATTAATAGCATCTACAAACGCTTTTTGAACCGTTTGAATTAGTTTGAATATGATACGAAAACAAAGAAAATTAAAATGTACAAAATAATTCAAATGGTTTTTCAGTGTTTCCTACTGCTTGAAAATTATATGAAAAAGTATTAATAGCATCTACAAACGCTTTTAGAACCGTTTGAATTAGTTTGAATATGATACGAAATCAAAGCAAATTAAAATGTACAAAATAATTCAAATTATTTTTCAGTGTTTCCTACAGTTTAAAAATTATATAAAAGAGTATTAATAGCATCTACAAACGCTTTTAGAACCGTTTGAATTAGTTTGAATATGATACGAAATCAAAGCAAATTAAAATGTACAAAATAATTCAAATGGTTTTTCAGTGTTTCCTACAGTTTAAAAATTATATAAAAGAGTATTAATAGCATCTACAAACGCTTTTTGAACCGTTTGAATTAGTTTGAATATGATACGAAAACAAAGAAAATTAAAATGTACAAAATAATTCAAATGGTTTTTCAGTGTTTCCTACTGCTTGAAAATTATATGAAAAAGTATTAATAGCATCTACAAACGCTTTTAGAACCGTTTGAATTAGTTTGAATATGATACGAAATCAAAGCAAATTAAAATGTACAAAATAATTCAAATTATTTTTCACTGTTTCCTACAGCTTGAAAATTATATAAGAGTATTAATAGCATCTACAAACGCTTTTTGAACCGTTTGAATTAGTTTGAATATGATACGAAATCAAAGCAAATTAAAATGTACAAAACAATTCAAATTATTTTTCAGTGTTTCCTACAGCTTGAAAATTATATAAAAGAGTATTAATAGCATCTCTACAAACGCTTTTTGAACCGTTTGAATTAGTTTGAATATGATACGAAAACAAAGAAAATTAAAATGTACAAAATAATTCAAATTATTTTTCAGTGTTTCCTACCGCTTGAAAATTATATAAAAGAGTATTAATAGCATCTACAATCGCTTTTTGAACCGTTTGAATTAGTTTGAATATGATACGAAATCAAAGCAAATTAAAATGTACAAAACAATTCAAATTATTTTTCAGTGTTTCCTACAGCTTGAAAATTATATAAAAGAGTATTAATAGCATCTACAAACGCTTTTTGAACCGTTTGAATAGGTTGAATATGATAGGAAATGAGAAAAAATTAAAATGTACAAAATAATTCAAATGGTTTTTCAGTGTTTCCTACAGTTTAAAAATTATATAAAAGAGTATTAATAGCATCTACAAACGCTTTTTGAACCGTTTGAATTAGTTTGAATATGATACGAAAACAAAGAAAATTAAAATGTACAAAATAATTTAAATGGTTTTTCAGTGTTTCCTACTGCTTGAAAATTATATGAAAAAGTATTAATAGCATCTTCAAACGCTTTTTGAACCGTTTGAATTAGTTTGAATATGATACGAAATCAAAGCAAATGAAAATGTACAAAATAATTCAAATGGTTTTTCAGTGTTTACTACAGCTTGAAAATTTTATAAAAGAGTATTAATAGCATCTACAAACGCTTTTTAAACCGTTTGAATTAGTTTGAATATGATACGAAATCAAAGAAAATTAAAATGTACAAAATAATTAAAATGGTCTTTCAGTGTTTCCTACAGCTTGAAAATTATATAAAAGAGTATTAATAGCATCTACAAACGCTTTTTGAACCGTTTGAATTAGTTTGAATATGATACGAAATCAAAGCAAATTAAAATGTACAAAAACAATTCAAATTATTTTTCAGTGTTTCCTACAGCTTGAAAATTATATAAAAGAGTATTAATAGCATCTACAAACGCTTTTTGAACCGTTTGAATAGGTTGAATATGATAGGAAATGAGAAAAAATTAAAATGTACAAAATAATTCAAATGGTTTTTCAGTGTTTCCTACAGTTTAAAAATTATATAAAAGAGTATTAATAGCATCTACAAACGCTTTTTGAACCGTTTGAATTAGTTTGAATATGATACGAAAACAAAGAAAATTAAAATGTACAAAATAATTCAAATGGTTTTTCAGTGTTTCCTACTGCTTGAAAGTTATATGAAAAAGTATTAATAGCATCTACAAACGCTTTTTGAACCGTTTGAATTAGTTTGAATATGATACGAAATCAAAGCAAATGAAAATGTACAAAATAATTCAAATGGTTTTTCAGTGTTTCCTACAGCTTGAAAATTTTATAAAAGAGTATTAATAGCATCTACAAACGCTTTTTAAACCGTTTGAATTAGTTTGAATATGATACGAAATCAAAGAAAATTAAAATGTACAAAATAATTAAAATGGTTTTTCAGTGTTTCCTACAGCTTGAAAATTATAAAAAAGAGTATTAATAGCATCTACAAACGCTTTTTGAACCGTTGGAATTAGTTTGAATATGATACAAAATCAAAGAAAATTAATATGTACAAAATAATTCTAATGGTCTTTCAGTGTTTCCTACAGCTTGAAAATCATATAAAAGAGTATTACTAACATCTACAAACGCTTTTTGAACCGTTTGAATTAGTTTGAATATGATACGAAATCAAAGCAAATTAAAATGTACAAAATAATTCAAATTATTTTTCAGTGTTTTCTACTGCTTGAAAATTATATTAAAGGTTATTAATAGCATCTACAAACGCTTTTTGAACCGTTTGAATTAGTTTGAATATGATACGAAATCAAAGCAAATTAAAATGTACAAAACAATTCAAATTATTTTTCAGTGTTTCCTACAGCTTGAAAATTATATAAAAGAGTATTAATAGCATCTACAAACGGTTTTTGAACCGTTTGAATTAGGTTGAATATGATAGGAAATGAGAAAAAATTAAAATGTACAAAACAATTCAAATTATTTTTCAGTGTTTCCTACAGCTTGAAAATTATATAAAAGAGTATTAATAGCATCTACAAACGCTTTTTGAACAGTTTGAATTAGTTTGAATATGATACGAAAACAAAGAAAATTAAAATGTACAAAATAATTCAAATTATTTTTCAGTGTTTCCTACAGCTTGAAAATTATATAAAAGAGTATTAATAGCATCTACAGACACTTTTTGAAACGTTTGAATTAGTTTGAATATGATACGAAATGAGAGAAAATTAAAATGTACAAAAGAATTCTAATGGTCTTGCAGTGTTTCCTACAGCTTGAAAATTATATGAAAAAGTATTAATAGCATTTACAAACGCTTTTTGAATCGTTTGAATTAGTTTGAATATGATACGAAATCAAAGCAAATGAAAATGTACAAAATAATTCAAATGGTTTTTCAGTGTTTCCTACTGCTTGAAAATTATATGAAAAAGTATTAATAGCATCTACAAACGCTTTTTGAACCGTTTGAATTAGTTTGAATATGATACGAAATCAAAGCAAATGAAAATGTACAAAATAATTCAAATGGTTTTTCAGTGTTTACTACAGCTTGAAAATTTTATAAAAGAGTATTAATAGCATCTACAAACGCTTTTTAAACCGTTTGAATTAGTTTGAATATGATACGAAATCAAAGAAAATTAAAATGTACAAAATAATTAAAATGGTTTTTCAGTGTTTCCTACAGCTTGAAAATTATATAAAAGAGTATTAATAGCATCTACAAACGCTTTTTGAACCGTTTGAATTAGTTTGAATATGATACGAAATCAAAGCAAATTTAAATGTACAAAATAATTCAAATTATTTTTCAGTGTTTCCTACAGCTTGAAAATTGTATAAAAGAGTATTAATAGCATCTACAAACGCTTTTTGAACCGTTTGAATTAGTTTGAATATGATACGAAATCAAAGCAAATTAAAATGTACAAAATAATTCAAATTATTTTTCAGTGTTTCCTACAGCTTGAAAATTATATAAGAGTATTAATAGCATCTACAAACGCTTTTTGAACCGTTTGAATTAGTTTGAATATGATACGAAATCAAAGCAAATTAAAATGTACAAAACAATTCAAATTATTTTTCAGTGTTTCCTACAGCTTGAAAATTATATAAAAGAGTATTAATAGCATCTACAAACGCTTTTTGAACCGTTTGAATAGGTTGAATATGATAGGAAATGAGAAAAAATTAAAATGTACAAAATAATTCAAATGGTTTTTCAGTGTTTCCTACAGTTTAAAAATTATATAAAAGAGTATTAATAGCATCTACAAACGCTTTTTGAACCGTTTGAATTAGTTTGAATATGATACGAAAACAAAGAAAATTAAAATGTACAAAATAATTCAAATGGTTTTTCAGTGTTTCCTACTGCTTGAAAATTATATGAAAAAGTATTAATAGCATCTACAAACGCTTTTAGAACCGTTTGAATTAGTTTGAATATGATACGAAATCAAAGCAAATGAAAATGTACAAAATAATTCAAATGGTTTTTCAGTGTTTCCTACAGCTTGAAAATTTTATAAAAGAGTATTAATAGCATCTACAAACGCTTTTTAAACCGTTTGAATTAGTTTGAATATGATACGAAATCAAAGAATATTAAAATGTACAAAATAATTAAAATGGTTTTTCAGTGTTTCCTACAGCTTGAAATTTATAAAAAAGAGTATTAATAGCATCTACAAACACTTTTTGAACCGTTTGAATTAGTTTGAATATGATACGAAATCAAAGAAAATTAAAATCTACAAAATAATTCTAATGGTCTTGCAGTGTTTCCTACAGCTTGAAAATTATATAAAAGAGTATTAATAGCATCTACGAACGCTTTTTGAACCGTTTGAATTAGTTTGAATATGATACGAAATCAAAGAAAATTAATATGTACAAAATAATTCTAATGGTCTGGCAGTGTTTCCTAAAGCTTGAAAATTATATAAAAGAGTATTAATAGCATCTACAAACGCTTTTTGAACCGTTTGAATTAGTTTGAATATGATACGAAAACAAAGAAAATTAATATGTACAAAATAATTCAAATGGTTTTTCAGTGTTTCCTACTGCTTGAAAATTATATGAAAAAGTATTAATAGCATCTACAAACGCTTTTTGAACCGTTTGAATTAGTTTGAATATGATACGAAATCAAAGCAAATGAAAATGTACAAAATAATTCAAATGGTTTTTCAGTGTTTCCTACAGCTTGAAAATTTTATAAAAGAGTATTAATAGCATCTACAAACGCTTTTTAAACCGTTTGAATTAGTTTGAATATGATACGAAATCAAAGAAAATTAAAATGTACAAAATAATTAAAATGGTTTTTCATTGTTTCCTACAGCTTGAAAATTATAAAAAAGAGTATTAATAGCATCTACAAACGCTTTTTGAACCGTTGGAATTAGTTTGAATATGATACAAAATCAAAGAAAATTAATATGTACAAAATAATTCTAATGGTCTTTCAGTGTTTCCTACAGCTTGAAAATCATATAAAAGAGTATTACTAACATCTACAAACGCTTTTTGAACCGTTTGAATTAGTTTGAATATGATACGAAATCAAAGCAAATTAAAATGTACAAAATAATTCAAATTATTTTTCAGTGTTTTCTACTGCTTGAAAATTATATTAAAGGTTATTAATAGCATCTACAAACGCTTTTTGAACCGTTTGAATTAGTTTGAATATGATACGAAATCAAAGCAAATTAAAATGTACAAAACAATTCAAATTATTTTTCAGTGTTTCCTACAGCTTGAAAATTATATAAAAGAGTATTAATAGCATCTACAAACGCTTTTTGAACCGTTTGAATAGGTTGAATATGATAGGAAATGAGAAAAAATTAAAATGTACAAAATAATTCAAATGGTTTTTCAGTGTTTCCTACAGTTTAAAAATTATATAAAAGAGTATTAATAGCATCTACAAACGCTTTTTGAACCGTTTGAATTAGTTTGAATATGATACGAAAACAAAGAAAATTAAAATGTACAAAATAATTCAAATGGTTTTTCAGTGTTTCCTACTGCTTGAAAATTATATGAAAAAGTATTAATAGCATCTACAAACGCTTTTTGAACCGTTTGAATTAGTTTGAATATGATACGAAATCAAAGCAAATGAAAATGTACAAAATAATTCAAATGGTTTTTCAGTGTTTACTACAGCTTGAAAATTTTATAAAAGAGTATTAATAGCATCTACAAACGCTTCTTAAACCGTTTGAATTAGTTTGAATATGATACGAAATCAAAGAAAATTAAAATGTACAAAATAATTAAAATGGTTTTTCAGTGTTTCCTACAGCTTGAAAATTATATAAAAGAGTATTAATAGCATCTACAAACGCTTTTTGAACCGTTTGAATTAGTTTGAATATGATACGAAATCAAAGCAAATTAAAATGTACAAAATAATTCAAATTATTTTTCAGTGTTTCCTACAGCTTGAAAATTATATAAAAGAGTATTAATAGCATCTACAAACGCTTTTTGAACCGTTTGAATTAGTTTGAATATGATACGAAATCAAAGCAAATTAAAATGTACAAAATAATTCAAATTATTTTTCAGTGTTTCCTACAGCTTGAAAATTATATAAGAGTATTAATAGCATCTACAAACGCTTTTTGAACCGTTTGAATTAGTTTGAATATGATACGAAATCAAAGCAAATTAAAATGTACAAAACAATTCAAATTATTTTTCAGTGTTTCCTACAGCTTGAAAATTATATAAAAGAGTATTAATAGCATCTACAAACGCTTTTTGAACCGTTTGAATAGGTTGAATATGATAGGAAATGAGAAAAAATTAAAATGTACAAAATAATTCAAATGGTTTTTCAGTGTTTCCTACAGTTTAAAAATTATATAAAAGAGTATTAATAGCATCTACAAACGCTTTTTGAACCGTTTGAATTAGTTTGAATATGATACGAAAACAAAGAAAATTAAAATGTACAAAATAATTCAAATGGTTTTTCAGGGTTTCCTACTGCTTGAAAATTATATGAAAAAGTATTAATAGCATCTACAAACGCTTTTTGAACCGTTTGAATTAGTTTGAATATGATACGAAATCAAAGCAAATGAAAATGTACAAAATAATTCAAATGGTTTTTCAGTGTTTCCTACAGCTTGAAAATTTTATAAAAGAGTATTAATAGCATCTACAAACGCTTTTTAAACCGTTTGAATTAGTTTGAATATGATACGAAATCAAAGAAAATTAAAATGTACAAAATAATTAAAATGGTTTTTCAGTGTTTCCTACAGCTTGAAAATTATAAAAAAGAGTATTAATAGCATCTACAAACGCTTTTTGAACCGTTGGAATTAGTTTGAATATGATACAAAATCAAAGAAAATTAATATGTACAAAATAATTCTAATGGTCTTTCAGTGTTTCCTACAGCTTGAAAATCATATAAAAGAGTATTACTAACATCTACAAACGCTTTTTGAACCGTTTGAATTAGTTTGAATATGATACGAAATCAAAGCAAATTAAAATGTACAAAATAATTCAAATTATTTTTCAGTGTTTTCTACTGCTTGAAAATTATATTAAAGGTTATTAATAGCATCTACAAACGCTTTTTGAACCGTTTGAATTAGTTTGAATATGATACGAAATCGAAGCAAATTAAAATGTACAAAACAATTCAAATTATTTTTCAGTGTTTCCTACAGCTTGAAAATTATATAAAAGAGTATTAATAGCATCTACAAACGGTTTTTGAACCGTTTGAATTAGGTTGAATATGATAGGAAATGAGAAAAAATTAAAATGTACAAAACAATTCAAATTATTTTTCAGTGTTTCCTACAGCTTGAAAATTATATAAAAGAGTATTAATAGCATCTACAAACGCTTTTTGAACCGTTTGAATTAGTTTGAATATGATACGAAAACAAAGAAAATTAAAATGTACAAAATAATTCAAATTATTTTTCAGTGTTTCCTACAGCTTGAAAATTATATAAAAGAGTATTAATAGCATCTACAGACACTTTTTGAAACGTTTGAATTAGTTTGAATATGATACGAAATGAGAGAAAATTAAAAAGTACAAAAGAATTCTAATGGTCTTGCAGTGTTTCCTACAGCTTGAAAATTATATGAAAAAGTATTAATAGCATTTACAAACGCTTTTTGAATCGTTTGAATTAGTTTGAATATGATACGAAATCAAAGCAAATGAAAATGTACAAAATAATTCAAATGGTTTTTCAGTTTTTCCTACAGCTTGAAATTTATATAAAAGAGTATTAATAGCATCTACAAACACTTTTTGAACCGTTTGAATTAGTTTGAATATGATACGAAATCAAAGAAAATTAAAATCTACAAAATAATTCTAATGGTCTTGCAGTGTTTCCTACAGCTTGAAAATTATATAAAAGAGTATTAATAGCATCTACGAACGCTTTTTGAACCGTTTGAATTAGTTTGAATATGATACGAAATCAAAGAAAATTAATATGTACAAAATAATTCTAATGGTCTGGCAGTGTTTCCTAAAGCTTGAAAATTATATAAAAGAGTATTACTATCATCTACAAACGCTTTTTGAACCGTTTGAATTAGTTTGAATATGATACGAAAACAAAGCAAATTAAAATGTACAAAATAATTCAAATTATTTTTCAGTGTTGCCTACAGCTTGAAAATTATATAAAAGAGTATTAACAGCATCTACAAACGCTTTTTAAACCGTTTGAATTAGTTTGAATATGATACGAAATCAAAGCAAATTAAAATGTACAAAATAATTCAAATTATTTTTCAGTGTTTCCTACAGCTTGAAAATTATATAAGAGTATTAATAGCATCTACAAACGCTTTTTGAACCGTTTGAATTAGTTTGAATATGATACGAAATCAAAGCAAATTAAAATGTACAAAACAATTCAAATTATTTTTCAGTGTTTCCTACAGCTTGAAAATTATATAAAAGAGTATTAATAGCATCTACAGACACTTTTTGAAACGTTTGAATTAGTTTGAATATGATACGAAATGAGAGAAAATTAAAATGTACAAAAGAATTCTAATGGTCTTGCAGTGTTTCCTACAGCTTGAAAATTATATGAAAAAGTATTAATAGCATTTACAAACGCTTTTTGAATCGTTTGAATTAGTTTGAATATGATACGAAATCAAAGCAAATGAAAATGTACAAAATAATTCAAATGGTTTTTCAGTTTTTCCTACAGCTTGAAATTTATATAAAAGAGTATTAATAGCATCTACAAACACTTTTTGAACCGTTTGAATTAGTTTGAATATGATACGAAATCAAAGAAAATTAAAATCTACAAAATAATTCTAATGGTCTTGCAGTGTTTCCTACAGCTTGAAAATTATATAAAAGAGTATTAATAGCATCTACGAACGCTTTTTGAACCGTTTGAATTAGTTTGAATATGATACGAAATCAAAGAAAATTAATATGTACAAAATAATTCTAATGGTCTGGCAGTGTTTCCTAAAGCTTGAAAATTATATAAAAGAGTATTACTATCATCTACAAACGCTTTTTGAACCGTTTGAATTAGTTTGAATATGATACGAAAACAAAGCAAATTAAAATGTACAAAATAATTCAAATTATTTTTCTGTGTTTCCTACAGCTTGAAAATTATATAAAAGAGTATTAACAGCATCTACAAACGCTTTTTAAACCGTTTGAATTAGTTTGAATATGATACGAAATCAAAGCAAATTAAAATGTACAAAATAATTAAAATTATTTTTCAGTGTTTCCTACAGCTTGAAAATTATATAAGAGTATTAATAGCATCTACAAACGCTTTTTGAACCGTTTGAATTAGTTTGAATATGATACGAAATCAAAGCAAATTAAAATGTACAAAACAATTCAAATTATTTTTCAGTGTTTCCTACAGCTTGAAAATTATATAAAAGAGTATTAATAGCATCTACAAACGCTTTTTGAACCGTTTGACTTAAGTTGAATATGATAGGAAATGAGAAAAAATTAAAATGTACAAAATAATTCAAATGGTATTTCAGTGTTTCCTACAGTTTAAAAATTATATAAAAGAGTATTAATAGCATCTACAAACGCTTTTTGAACCGTTTGAATTAGTTTGAATATGATAAGAAAACAAAGAAAATTAAAATGTACAAAATAATTCAAATGGTTTTTCAGTGTTTCCTACTGCTTGAAAATAATATGAAAAAGTATTAATAGCATCTACAAACGCTTTTTGAACCGTTTGAATTAGTTTGAATATGATACGAAATCAAAGCAAATGAAAAGGTACAAAATAATTCAAATGGTTTTTCAGTGTCTCCTACAGCTTGAAATTTATATAAAAGAGTATTAATAGCATCTACAAACACTTTTTGAAACGTTTGAATTAGTTTGAATATGATACGAATTGAGAGAAAATTAAAATGTACAAAATAATTCTAATGGTCTTGCAGTGTTTCCTACAGCTTGAAAATTATATGAAAAAGTATTAATAGCATCTACAAACGCTTTTTGAACCGTTTGAATTAGTTTGGATATGATAGGAAATGGAAAAAATTAAAATGTACAAAATAATTCAAATGGTTTTGCAGTGTTTCCTACAGCTTGAAAATTATATAAAAGAGTATTAATAGCATCTACAAACGCTTTTTGAACCGTTTGAATTAGTTTGAATATGATACGAAAACAAAAAAAATTAAAATGTACAAAATAATTCAAACGGTTTTTTATGTGTTTCCTACTACTTGAAAATTTTATAAAAGAGTATTAATAGCATCAACAAACGCTATTTGAACCGTTTGAATTAGTTTGAATATGATACGAAATCAAAGCAAATTAAAATGTACAAAACCATTCAAATAGTTTTTCAGTGTTTCCTACAGCTTGAAAATTATATAAAAGAGTATTAATAGCATCTACAAACGCTTTTTGAACCGTTTGAATTAGTTTGGATATGATAGGAAATGAGAGAAAATTAAAATGTACAAAATAATTCGAAGGGTTTTTCAGTGTTTCCTACAGCTTGAATATTATATAAAAGAGTATTAATAATATCTACAATCGCTTTTTGAAACGTTTGAATTAGTTTGAATATGATACGAAATCAAAGAAAATTAAAATTTACAATATAATTCAAATTGTTTTTCAGTGTTTCCTACAGCTTGAAACTTATATAAAAGAGTATTAATAGCATCTACAAACGCTTTTTGAACCGTTTGAATTAGTTTGAATATGATACGAAATAAAAAAAAATTAAAATTTACAAAATAATTCTAATGGTCTTGCAGTGTTTCCTCTAGCTTGAAAATTATATAAAAGAGTATTAATAGCATCTGCAAACGCTTTTTGAACTGTTTGAATTAGTTTGCATATGATACGAAATCAAAGAAAATAAAAAATGTACAAAATAATTCAAATGGTTTTTCAGTGTTTCCTACAGCTTGAAAATTTTATAAAAGAGTATTAATAGCATCTACAAACGCTTTTTAAACCGTTTGAATTAGTTTGAATATGATACGAAATCAAAGAAAATTAAAATGTACAAAATAATTCAAATGGTTTTTCAGTGTTTCTTTCAGCTTGAAAATTATAAAAAAGAGTATTAATAGCATCTACAAACGCTTTTTGAACAGTTTGAATTAGTTTGAATATGATACGAAATCAAAGAAAATTAATATGTACAAAATAATTCTAATGGTCTTGCAGTGTTTCCTACAGCTTGAAAATTATATAAAAGAGTATTACTAACATCTACAAACGCTTTTTGAACCGTTTGAATTAGTTTGAATATGATACGAAATCAAAGCAAATTAAAATGTACAAAATAATGCAAATTATTTTTCAGTGTTTCCTACAGCTTGAAAATTATATAAAAGAGTATTAATAGCATCTACAAACGCTTTTTGAACCGTTTGAATTAGTTTGAATATGATACGAAATCAAAGCAAATTAAAATGTACAAAATAATTCAAATTATTTTTCAGTGTTTCCTACAGCTTGAAAATTATATAAAAGAGTATTAATAGCATCTACAAACGCTTTTTAAACCGTTTGAATTAGTTTGAATATGATACGAAATCAAAGAAAATTAATTTGTACAAAATAATTCTAATGGTTTTTCAGAGTTTCCTACAGCTTGAAAATTTTATAAAAGAGTATTAATAGCATCTACAAACGCTTTTTAAACCGTTTGAATTAGTTTGAATATGATACGAAATCAAAGAAAATTAAAATATACAAAATAATTCAAATGGTCTTTAAGTGTTTCCTACAGCTTGAAAATTATATAAAAGAGTATTAATAGCATCTACAAACGCTTTTGAACCGTTTGAATTAGTTTGAATATGATACGAAATCAAAGCAAATTAAAATGTTAAAATAATTAAAATTATTTTTCAGTGTTTCCTACAGCTTGAAAATTATATAAGAGTATTAATAGCATCTACAAACGCTTTTTGAACCGTTTGAATTAGTTTGAATATGATACGAAATCAAAGCAAATTAAAATGTACAAAACAATTCAAATTATTTTTCAGTGTTTCCTACAGCTTGAAAATTATATAAAAGAATATTAATAGTATCTACAAACGCTTTTTGAACCGTTTGAATTAGGTTGAATTTGATAGGAAATGAGAAAAAATTAAAATGTACAAAATAATTCAAATGGTTTTTCAGTGTTTCCTACAGCTTGAAAATTATATAAAAGAGTATTAATAGCATCTACAAACGCTTTTTGAACCGTTTGAATTAGTTTGAATATGATACGAAAACAAAGAAAATTAAAATGTACAAAATAATTCAAATGGTTTTTCAGTGTTTCCTACTGCTTGAAAATTATATAAAAGAGTATTAATAGCATCTACAAACGCTATTTGAACCGTTTGAATTAGTTTGAATATGATACGAAATCAAAGCAAATTAAAATGTACAAAATAATTCAAAGGGTTTTTCAGTTGTAACTACAGCTTGAAAATTATATAAAAGAGTACTAATAGCATTTGCAAACGCTCTTTGACACGTTTGAATTAGTTTGAATATGATACGAAATCAAAGCAATTTAAAATGTACAAAATAATTCAAATTATTTTTCAGTGTTTCCTACAGCTTGAAAGTTATATAAAAGAGTATTAATAGCATCTACAAACGCTTTTTGAACCGTTTGAATTAGTTTGAATATGATACGAAATCAAAGAAAATTAAAATGTACAAAATAATTAAAATGGTTTTTCAGTGTTTCCTACAGCTTGAAAATTATAAAAAAGAGTATTAATAGCATCTACAAACGCTTTTTGAACCGTTGGAATTAGTTTGAATATGATACAAAATCAAAGAAAATTAATATGTACAAAATAATTCTAATGGTCTTTCAGTGTTTCCTACAGCTTGAAAATCATATAAAAGAGTATTACTAACATCTACAAACGCTTTTTGAACCGTTTGAATTAGTTTGAATATGATACGAAATCAAAGCAAATTAAAATGTACAAAATAATTCAAATTATTTTTCAGTGTTTTCTACTGCTTGAAAATTATATTAAAGGTTATTAATAGCATCTACAAACGCTTTTTGAACCGTTTGAATTAGTTTGAATATGATACGAAATCAAAGCAAATTAAAATGTACAAAACAATTCAAATTATTTTTCAGTGTTTCCTACAGCTTGAAAATTATATAAAAGAGTATTAATAGCATCTACAAACGGTTTTTGAACCGTTTGAATTAGGTTGAATATGATAGGAAATAAGAAAAAATTAAAATGTACAAAACAATTCAAATTATTTTTCAGTGTTTCCTACAGCTTGAAAATTATATAAAAGAGTATTAATAGCATCTACAAACGCTTTTTGAACCGTTTGAATTAGTTTGAATATGATACGAAAACAAAGAAAATTAAAATGTACAAAATAATTCAAATTATTTTTCAGTGTTTCCTACAGCTTGAAAATTATATAAAAGAGTATTAATAGCATCTACAGACACTTTTTGAAACGTTTGAATTAGTTTGAATATGATACGAAATGAGAGAAAATTAAAAAGTACAAAAGAATTCTAATGGTCTTGCAGTGTTTCCTACAGCTTGAAAATTATATGAAAAAGTATTAATAGCATTTACAAACGCTTTTTGAATCGTTTGAATTAGTTTGAATATGATACGAAATCAAAGCAAATGAAAATGTACAAAATAATTCAAATGGTTTTTCAGTTTTTCCTACAGCTTGAAATTTATATAAAAGAGTATTAATAGCATCTACAAACACTTTTTGAACCGTTTGAATTAGTTTGAATATGATACGAAATCAAAGAAAATTAAAATCTACAAAATAATTCTAATGGTCTTGCAGTGTTTCCTACAGCTTGAAAATTATATAAAAGAGTATTAATAGCATCTACGAACGCTTTTTGAACCGTTTGAATTAGTTTGAATATGATACGAAATCAAAGAAAATTAATATGTACAAAATAATTCTAATGGTCTGGCAGTGTTTCCTAAAGCTTGAAAATTATATAAAAGAGTATTACTATCATCTACAAACGCTTTTTGAACCGTTTGAATTAGTTTGAATATGATACGAAAACAAAGCAAATTAAAATGTACAAAATAATTCAAATTATTTTTCAGTGTTGCCTACAGCTTGAAAATTATATAAAAGAGTATTAACAGCATCTACAAACGCTTTTTAAACCGTTTGAATTAGTTTGAATATGATACGAAATCAAAGCAAATTAAAATGTACAAAATAATTCAAATTATTTTTCAGTGTTTCCTACAGCTTGAAAATTATATAAGAGTATTAATAGCATCTACAAACGCTTTTTGAACCGTTTGAATTAGTTTGAATATGATACGAAATCAAAGCAAATTAAAATGTACAAAACAATTCAAATTATTTTTCAGTGTTTCCTACAGCTTGAAAATTATATAAAAGAGTATTAATAGCATCTACAGACACTTTTTGAAACGTTTGAATTAGTTTGAATATGATACGAAATGAGAGAAAATTAAAATGTACAAAAGAATTCTAATGGTCTTGCAGTGTTTCCTACAGCTTGAAAATTATATGAAAAAGTATTAATAGCATTTACAAACGCTTTTTGAATCGTTTGAATTAGTTTGAATATGATACGAAATCAAAGCAAATGAAAATGTACAAAATAATTCAAATGGTTTTTCAGTTTTTCCTACAGCTTGAAATTTATATAAAAGAGTATTAATAGCATCTACAAACACTTTTTGAACCGTTTGAATTAGTTTGAATATGATACGAAATCAAAGAAAATTAAAATCTACAAAATAATTCTAATGGTCTTGCAGTGTTTCCTACAGCTTGAAAATTATATAAAAGAGTATTAATAGCATCTACGAACGCTTTTTGAACCGTTTGAATTAGTTTGAATATGATACGAAATCAAAGAAAATTAATATGTACAAAATAATTCTAATGGTCTGGCAGTGTTTCCTAAAGCTTGAAAATTATATAAAAGAGTATTACTATCATCTACAAACGCTTTTTGAACCGTTTGAATTAGTTTGAATATGATACGAAAACAAGCAAATTAAAATGTACAAAATAATTAAAATTATTTTTCTGTGTTTCCTACAGCTTGAAAATTATATAAAAGCGTATTAACAGCATCTACAAACGCTTTTTAAACCGTTTGAATTAGTTTGAATATGATACGAAATCAAAGCAAATTAAAATGTACAAAATAATTAAAATTATTTTTCAGTGTTTCCTACAGCTTGAAAACTATATAAGAGTATTAATAGCATCTACAAACGCTTTTTGAACCGTTTGAATTAGTTTGAATATGATACGAAATCAAAGCAAATTAAAATGTACAAAACAATTCAAATTATTTTTCAGTGTTTCCTACAGCTTGAAAATTATATAAAAGAGTATTAATAGCATCTACAAACCCTTTTTGAACCGTTTGACTTAAGTTGAATATGATAGGAAATGAGAAAAAATTAAAATGTACAAAATAATTCAAATGGTATTTCAGTGTTTCCTACAGTTTAAAAATTATATAAAAGAGTATTAATAGCATCTACAAACGCTTTTTGAACCGTTTGAATTAGTTTGAATATGATAAGAAAACAAAGAAAATTAAAATGTACAAAATAATTCAAATGGTTTTTCAGTGTTTCCTACTGCTTGAAAATAATATGAAAAAGTATTAATAGCATCTACAAACGCTTTTTGAACCGTTTGAATTAGTTTGAATATGATACGAAATCAAAGCAAATGAAAAGGTACAAAATAATTCAAATGGTTTTTCAGTGTCTCCTACAGCTTGAAATTTATATAAAAGAGTATTAATAGCATCTACAAACACTTTTTGAAACGTTTGAATTAGTTTGAATATGATACGAATTGAGAGAAAATTAAAATGTACAAAATAATTCTAATGGTCTTGCAGTGTTTCCTACAGCTTGAAAATTATATGAAAAAGTATTAATAGCATCTACAAACGCTTTTTGAACCGTTTGAATTAGTTTGGATATGATAGGAAATGAGAAAAAATTAAAATGTACAAAATAATTCAAATGGTTTTGCAGTGTTTCCTACAGCTTGAAAATTATATAAAAGAGTATTAATAGCATCTACAAACGCTTTTTGAACCGTTTGAATTAGTTTGAATATGATACGAAAACAAAAAAAATTAAAATGTACAAAATAATTCAAACGGTTTTTTATGTGTTTCCTACTACTTGAAAATTTTATAAAAGAGTATTAATAGCATCAACAAACGCTATTTGAACCGTTTGAATTAGTTTGAATATGATACGAAATCAAAGCAAATTAAAATGTACAAAACCATTCAAATAGTTTTTCAGTGTTTCCTACAGCTTGAAAATTATATAAAAGAGTATTAATAGCATCTACAAACGCTTTTTGAACCGTTTGAATTAGTTTGGATATGATAGGAAATGAGAGAAAATTAAAATGTACAAAATAATTCGAAGGGTTTTTCAGTGTTTCCTACAGCTTGAATATTATATAAAAGAGTATTAATAATATCTACAATCGCTTTTTGAAACGTTTGAATTAGTTTGAATATGATACGAAATCAAAGAAAATTAAAATTTACAATATAATTCAAATTGTGTTTCAGTGTTTCCTACAGCTTGAAACTTATATAAAAGAGTATTAATAGCATCTACAAACGCTTTTTGAACCGTTTGAATTAGTTTGAATATGATACGAAATAAAAAAAAATTAAAATTTACAAAATAATTCTAATGGTCTTGCAGTGTTTCCTCTAGCTTGAAAATTATATAAAAGAGTATTAATAGCATCTGCAAACGCTTTTTGAACCGTTTGAATTAGTTTGAATATGATACGATATCAAAGCAAATTAAAATGTTAAAATAATTAAAATTATTTTTCAGTGTTTCCTACAGCTTGAAAATTATATAAGAGTATTAATAGCATCTACAAACGCTTTTTGAACCGTTTGAATTAGTTTGAATATGATACGAAATCAAAGCAAATTAAAATGTACAAAACAATTCAAATTATTTTTCAGTGTTTCCTACAGCTTGAAAATTATATAAAAGAATATTAATAGTATCTACAAACGCTTTTTGAACCGTTTGAATTAGGTTGAATTTGATAGGAAATGAGAAAAAATTAAAATGTACAAAATAATTCAAATGGTTTTTCAGTGTTTCCTACAGCTTGAAAATTATATAAAAGAGTATTAATAGCATCTACAAACGCTTTTTGAACCGTTTGAATTAGTTTGAATATGATACGAAAACAAAGAAAATTAAAATGTACAAAATAATTCAAATGGTTTTTCAGTGTTTCCTACTGCTTGAAAATTATATAAAAGAGTATTAATAGCATCTACAAACGCTATTTGAACCGTTTGAATTAGTTTGAATATGATACGAAATCAAAGCAAATTAAAATGTACAAAATAATTCAAAGGGTTTTTTCAGTGGTAACTACAGCTTGAAAATTATATAAAAGAGTACTAATAGCATTTGCAAACGCTCTTTGACACGTTTGAATTAGTTTGAATATGATACGAAATCAAAGCAATTTAAAATGTACAAAATAATTCAAATTATTTTTCAGTGTTTCCTACAGCTTGAAAGTTATATAAAAGAGTATTAATAGCATCTACAAACGCTTTTTGAACCGTTTGAATTAGTTTGAATATGATACGAAATCAAAGCAAATTAAAATGTACAACATAATTCAAATTATTTTTCAGTATTTTCTACAACTTGAAAATTATATAAAAGAGTATTACTAACATCTACAAACACTTTTTGAACCGTTTGAATTAGTTTGAATATGATACGAAATCAAAGCAAATTAAAATGTACAAAATAATTCAAATTATTTTTCAGTGTTTCCTACAGCTTGAAAATTATATAAAAGAGTATTAATAGCATCTACAAACGCTTTTTGAACCGTTTGAATTAGTTTGAATGTGATACGAAATCAAAGCAAATTAAAATGTACAAAATAATTCAAATTATTTTTCAATGTTTCCTACAGCTTGAAAATTAAATAAAAGAGTATTAATAGCATCTACAAACGCTTTTTGAACCGTTTGAATTAGTTTGAATATGATACGAAATCAAAGAAAATTAAAATATACAAAATAATTCAAATGGTCTTTCAGTGTTTCCTACAGCTTGAAAATTATATAAAAGAGTATTAATAGCATCTACAAACGCTTTTGAACCGTTTGAATTAGTTTGAATATGATACGAAATCAAAGAAAATTAATATGTACAAAATAATTCTAATGGTCTTTAAGTGTTTCCTACAGCTTGAAAATTATATAAAAGAGTATTAATAGCATCTACAAACGCTTTTGAACCGTTTGAATTAGTTTGAATATGATACGAAATCAAAGCAAATTAAAATGTTCAAAATAATTAAAATTATTTTTCAGTGTTTCCTACAGCTTGAAAATTATATAAGAGTATTAATAGCATCTACAAACGCTTTTTGAACCGTTTGAATTAGTTTGAATATGATACGAAATCAAAGCAAATTAAAATGTACAAAACAATTCAAATTATTTTTCAGTGCTTCCTACAGCTTGAAAATTATATAAAAGAATATTAATAGTATCTACAAACGCTTTTTGAACCGTTTGAATTAGGTTGAATTTGATAGGAAATGAGAAAAAATTAAAATGTACAAAATAATTCAAATGGTCTTTCAGTGTTTCCTACAGCTTGAAAATTATATAAAAGAGTATTAATAGCATCTACAAACGCTTTTTGAACCGTTTGAATTAGTTTGAATATGATACGAAAACAAAGAAAATTAAAATGTACAAAATAATTCAAATGGTTTTTCAGTGTTTCCTACTGCTTGAAAATTATATAAAAGAGTATTAATAGCATCTACAAACGCTATTTGAACCGTTTGAATTAGTTTGAATATGATACGAAATCAAAGCAAATTAAAATGTACAAAATAATTCAAAGGGTTTTTCAGTGTTAACTACAGCTTGAAAATTATATAAAAGAGTACTAATAGCATTTGCAAACGCTCTTTGACACGTTTGAATTAGTTTGAATATGATACGAAATCAAAGCAATTTAAAACGTACAAAATAATTCAAATTATTTTTCAGTGTTTCCTACAGCTTGAAAGTTATATAAAAGAGTATTAATAGCATCTACAAACGCTTTTTGAACCGTTTGAATTAGTTTGAATATGATACGAAATCAAAGCAAATTAAAATGTACAAAATAATTCAAATTATTTTTCAGTGTTTTCTACAACTTGAAAATTATATAAAAGAGTATTACTAACATCTACAAACGCTTTTTGAACCGTTTGAATTAGTTTGAATATGATACGAAATCAAAGCAAATTAAAATGTACAAAATAATTCAAATTATTTTTCAGTGTTTCCTACAGCTTGAAAATTATATAAAAGAGTATTAATAGCATCTACAAACGCTTTTTGAACCGTTTGAATTAGTTTGAATATGATACGAAATCAAAGCAAATTAAAATGTACAAAATAATTCAAATTATTTTTCAGTGTTTCCTACAGCTTGAAAATTAAATAAAAGAGTATTAATAGCATCTACAAACGCTTTTTGAACCGTTTGAATTAGTTTGAATATGATACGAAATCAAAGAAAATTAAAATGTACAAAATAATTCAAATGGTTTTTCAGTGTTTCCTACAGCTTGAAAATTTTATAAAAGGGTATTAATAGCATCTACAAACGCTTTTTAAACCGTTTGAATTAGTTTGAATATGATACGAAATCAAAGAAAATTAAAATGTACAAAATAATTAAAATGGTTTTTCAGTGTTTCCTACAGCTTGAAAATTATAAAAAAGAGTATTAATAGCATCTACAAACGCTTTTTGAACCGTTGGAATTAGTTTGAATATGATACGAAATCAAAGAAAATTAATATGTACAAAATAATTCTAATGGTCTTTCAATGTTTCCTACAGCTTGAAAATTATATAAAAGAGTATTACTAACATCTACAAACGCTTTTTGAACCGTTTGAATTAGTTTGAATATGATACGAAATCAAAGCAAATTAAAATGTACAAAATAATTCAAATTATTTTTTAGTGTTTTCTACAGCTTGAAAATTATATAAAATAGTATTAATAGCATCTACAAACGCTTTTTGAACCGTTTGAATTAGTTTGAATATGATACGAAATCAAAGCAAAATCAAATGTACAAAATAATTCAAATTATTTTTCAGTGTTTCCTACAGCTTGAAAATTATATAAGAGTATTAATACAATCTACAAACGCTTTTTGAACCGTTTGAATTAGTTTGAATATGATACGAAATCAAAGCAAATTAAAATGTACAAAATAATTCAAATTATTTTTCAGTGTTTCCTACAGCTTGAAAATTATATAAAAGAGTATTAATAGCATCTACAAACGCTTTTTGAACCGTTTGAATTAGTTTGAATATGATACGAAATCAAAGCAAATTAAAATGTACAAAATAATTCAAATTATTTTTCAGTGTTTCCTACAGCTTGAAAATTATATAAAAGAGTATTAATAGCATATACAAACGTTTTTTAAACCGTTTGAATTAGTTTGAATATGATACGAAATCAAGAAAATTAAAATGTACAAAATAATTCAAATGGTTTTTCAGTGTTTCCTACAGCTTGAAAATTTTATAAGAGTATTAATAGCATCTACAAACGCTTTTTAAACCGTTTGAATTAGTTTGAATATGATACGAAATCAAAGAAAATTAAAATGTACAAAATAATTAAAATGGTTTTCAGTGTTTCCTACAGCTTGAAAATTATAAAAAAGAGTATTAATAGCATCTACAAACGCTTTTTGAACCGTTGGAATTAGTTTGAATATGATACGAAATCAAAGAAAATTAATATGTACAAAATAATTCTAATGGTCTTTCAGTGTTTCCTACAGCTTGAAAATTATATAAAAGAGTATTACTAACATCTACAAACGCTTTTTGAACCGTTTGAATTAGTTTGAATATGATACGAAATCAAAGCAAATTAAAATGTACAAAATAATTCAAATTATTTTTTAGTGTTTTCTACAGCTTGAAAATTATATAAAAGAGTATTAATAGCATCTACAAACGCTTTTTGAACCGTTTGAATTAGTTTGAATATGATACGAAATCAAAGCAAATTCAAATGTACAAAATAATTCAAATTATTTTTCAGTGTTTCCTACAGCTTGAAAATTATATAAGAGTATTAATACACTCTACAAACGCTTTTTGAACCGTTTGAATTAGTTTGAATATGATACGAAATCAAAGCAAATTAAAATGTACAAAATAATTCAAATTATTTTTCAGTGTTTCCTACAGCTTGAAAATTATATAAAAGAGTATTAATAGCATCTACAAAGGCTTTTTGAACCGTTTGAATTAGTTTGAATATGATACGAAATCAAAGCAAATTAAAATGTACAAAATAATTCAAATTATTTTTCAGTGTTTCCTACAGCTTGAAAATTATATAAAAGAGTATTAATAGCATCTACAAACGTTTTTTAAACCGTTTGAATTAGTTTGAATATGATACGAAATCAAAGAAAATTAAAATGTACAAAATAATTCAAATGGTTTTTCAGTGTTTCCTACAGCTTGAAAATTTTATAAAAGAGTATTAATAGCATCTACAAACGCTTTTTAAACCGTTTGAATTAGTTTGAATATGATACGAAATCAAAGAAAATTAAAATATACAAAATAATTCAAATGGTCTTTCAGTGTTTCCTACAGCTTGAAAATTATATAAAATAGTATTAATAGCATCTACAAACGGTTTTGAACTGTTTGAATTAGTTTGAATATGTTACGAAATCAAAGAAAATTAATATGTACAAAATAATTCTAATGGTCTTTAAGTGTTTCCTACAGCTTGAAAATTATATAAAAGAGTATTAATAGCATCTACAAACGCTTTTGAACCGTTTGAATTAGTTTGAATATGATACGAAATCAAAGCAAATTAAAATGTACAAAATAATTAAAATTATTTTTCAGTGTTTCCTACAGCTTGAAAATTATATAAGAGTATTAATAGCATCTACAAACGCTTTTTGAACCGTTTGAATTAGTTTGAATATGATACGAAATCAAAGCAAATTAAAATGTACAAAACAATTCAAATTATTTTTCAGTGTTTCCTACAGCTTGAAAATTAAATAAAAGAGTATTAATAGCATCTACAAACGCTTTTTGAACCGTTTGAATTAGTTTGAATATGATACGAAATCAAAGATAATTAAAATGTACAAAATAATTCAAATTATTTTTCAGTGTTTCCTACAGCTTGAAAATTTTATAAAAGAGTATTAATAGCATCTACAAACGCTTTTTAAACCGTTTGAATTAGTTTGAATATGATACGAAATCAAAGAAAATTAAAATGTACAAAATAATTAAAATGGTTTTTTCAGTGTTTCCTACAGCTTAAAAATTATAAAAAAGAGTATTAATAGCATCTACAAACGCTTTTTGAACCGTTGGAATTAGTTTGAATATGATACGAAATCAAAGAAAATTAATATGTACAAAATAATTCTAATGGTCTTTCAGTGTTTCCTACAGCTTGAAAATTATATAAAAGAGTATTACTAACATCTACAATCGCTTTTTGAACTGTTTGAATTAGTTTGAATATGATACGAAATCAAAGCAAATTAAAATGTACAAAATAATTCAAATTATTTTTTAGTGTTTTCTACAGCTTGAAAATTATATAAAAGAGTATTAATAGCATCTACAAACGCTTTTTGAACCGTTTGAATTAGTTTGAATATGATACGAAATCAAAGCAAATTCAAATGTACAAAATAATTCAAATTATTTTTCAGTGTTTCCTACAGCTTGAAAATTATATAAGGGTATTAATACAATCTACAAACGCTTTTTGAACCGTTTGAATTAGTTTGAATATGATACGAAATCAAAGCAAATTAAAATGTACAAAATAATTCAAATTATTTTTCAGTGTTTCCTACAGCTTGAAAATTATATAAAAGAGTATTAATAGCATCTACAAACGCTTTTTGAACCGTTTGAATTAGTTTGAATATGATACGAAATCAAAGCAAATTAAAATGTACAAAATAATTCAAATTATTTTTCAGTGTTTCCTACAGCTTGAAAATTATATAAAAGAGTATTAATAGCATCTACAAACGCTTTTTAAACCGTTTGAATTAGTTTGAATATGATACGAAATCAAAGAAAATTAAAATGTACAAAATAATGCAAATGGTTTTTCAGTGTTTCCTACAGCTTGAAAATTTTATAAAAGAGTATTAATAGCATCTACAAACGCTTTTTAAACCGTTTGAATTAGTCTGAATATGATACGAAATCAAAGAAAATTAAAATGTACAAAATAATGCAAATGGTTTTTCAGTGTTTCCTACAGCTTGAAAATTATATAAAAGAGTATTAATAGCATCTACAAACGCTTTTTGAACCGTTTGAATTAGTTTGAATATGATACGAAATCAAAGCAAATTAAAATGTACAAAATAATTCAAATTATTTTTTAGTGTTTTCTACAGCTTGAAAATTATATAAAAGAGTATTAATAGCATCTACAAACGCTTTTTGAACCGTTTGAATTAGTTTGAATATGATACGAAATCAAAGCAAATTCAAATGTACAAAATAATTCAAATTATTTTTCAGTGTTTCCTACAGCTTGAAAATTATATAAGAGTATTAATACAATCTACAAACGCTTTTTGAACCGTTTGAATTAGTTTGAATATGATACGAAATCAAAGCAAATTAAAATGTACAAAATAATTCAAATTATTTTTCAGTGTTTCCTACAGCTTGAAAATTATATAAAAGAGTATTAATAGCATCTACAAACGCTTTTTGAACCGTTTGAATTAGTTTGAATATGATACGAAATCAAAGCAAATTAAAATGTACAAAATAATTCAAATGGTCTTTCAGTGTTTCCTACAGCTTGAAAATTTTATAAAAGAGTATTAATAGCATCTACAAACGCTTTTTAAACCGTTTGAATTAGTTTGAATATGATACGAAATCAAAGAAAATTAAAATGTACAAAATAATTAAAATGGTTTTCAGTGTTTCCTACAGCTTGAAAATTATAAAAAAGAGTATTAATAGCATCTACAAACGCTTTTTGAACCGTTGGAATTAGTTTGAATATGATACGAAATCAAAGAAAATTAATATGTACAAAATCATTCTAATGGTCTTTCAGTGTTTCCTACAGCTTGAAAATTATATAAAAGAGTATTACTAACATCTACAAACGCTTTTTGAACCGTTTGAATTAGTTTGAATATGATACGAAATCAAAGCAAATTAAAATGTACAAAATAATTCAAATTATTTTCTACAGCTTGAAAATTATATAAAAGAGTATTAATAGCATCTACAAACGCTTTTTGAACCGTTTGAATTAGTTTGAATATGATACGAAAACAAAGCAAATTAAAATGTACAAAATAATTCAAATTATTTTTCACTGTTTCCTACAGCTTGAAAATTATATAAAAGAGTATTAATAGCATCTACAAACGCTTTTTGAACCGTTTGAATTAGTTTGAATATGATACGAAATCAAAGCAAATTAAAATGTACAAAATAATTCAAATTATTTTTCAGTGTTTCCTACAGCTTGAAAATTATATAAAAGAGTATTAATAGCATCTACAAACGCTTTTTAAACCGTTTGAATTAGTTTGAATATGATACGAAATCAAAGAAAATTAAAATGTACAAAATAATTCAAATTATTTTTTAGTGTTTTCTACAGCTTGAAAATTATATAAAAGAGTATTAATAGCATCTACAAACGCTTTTTGAACCGTTTGAATTAGTTTGAATATGATACGAAATCAAAGCAAATTCAAATGTACAAAATAATTCAAATTATTTTTCAGTGTTTCCTACAGCTTGAAAATTATATAAGGGTATTAATACAATCTACAAACGCTTTTTGAACCGTTTGAATTAGTTTGAATATGATACGAAATCAAAGCAAATTAAAATGTACAAAATAATTCAAATTATTTTTCAGTGTTTCCTACAGCTTGAAAATTATATAAAAGAGTATTAATAGCATCTACAAACGCTTTTTGAACCGTTTGAATTAGTTTGAATATGATACGAAATCAAAGCAAATTAAAATGTACAAAATAATTCAAATTATTTTTCAGTGTTTCCTACAGCTTGAAAATTATATAAAAGAGTATTAATAGCATCTACAAATGCTTTTTAAACCGTTTGAATTAGTTTGAATATGATACGAAATCAAAGAAAATTAAAATGTACAAAATAATGCAAATGGTTTTTCAGTGTTTCCTACAGCTTGAATATTTTATAAAAGAGTATTAATAGCATCTACAAACGCTTTTTAAACCGTTTGAATTAGTTTGAATATGATACGAAATCAAAGAAAATTAAAATGTACAAAATAATGCAAATGGTTTTTCAGTGTTTCCTACAGCTTGAAAATTATATAAAAGAGTATTAATAGCATCTACAAACGCTTTTTGAACCGTTTGAATTAGTTTGAATATGATACGAAATCAAAGCAAATTAAAATGTACAAAATAATTCAAATTATTTTTTAGTGTTTTCTACAGCTTAAAAATTATATAAAAGAGTATTAATAGCATCTACAAACGCTTTTTGAACCGTTTGAATTAGTTTGAATATGATACGAAATCAAAGCAAATTCAAATGTACAAAATAATTCAAATTATTTTTCAGTGTTTCCTACAGCTTGAAAATTATATAAGAGTATTAATACAATCTACAAACGATTTTTGAACCGTTTGAATTAGTTTGAATATGATACGAAATCAAAGCAAATTAAAATGTACAAAATAATTCAAATTATTTTTCAGTGTTTCCTACAGCTTGAAAATTATATAAAAGAGTATTAATAGCATCTACAAACGCTTTTTGAACCGTTTGAATTAGTTTGAATATGATACGAAATCAAAGCAAATTAAAATGTACAAAATAATTCAAATGGTTTTTCAGTGTTTCCTACAGCTTGAAAATTTTATAAAAGAGTATTAATAGCATCTACAAACGCTTTTTAAACCGTTTGAATTAGTTTGAATATGATACGAAATCAAAGAAAATTAAAATGTACAAAATAATTAAAATGGTTTTCAGTGTTTCCTACAGCTTGAAAATTATAAAAAAGAGTATTAATAGCATCTACAAACGCTTTTTGAACCGTTGGAATTAGTTTGAATATGATACGAAATCAAAGAAAATTAATATGTACAAAATAATTCTAATGGTCTTTCAGTGTTTCCTACAGCTTGAAAATTATATAAAAGAGTATTACTAACATCTACAAACGCTTTTTGAACCGGTTGAATTAGTTTGAATATGATACGAAATCAAAGCAAATTAAAATGTACAAAATAATTCAAATTATTTTCTACAGCTTGAAAATTATATAAAAGAGTATTAATAGCATCTACAAACGCTTTTTGAACCGTTTGAATTAGTTTGAATATGATACGAAAACAAAGCAAATTAAAATGTACAAAATAATTCAAATTATTTTTCACTGTTTCCTACAGCTTGAAAATTATATAAAAGAGTATTAATAGCATCTACAAACGCTTTTTGAACCGTTTGAATTAGTTTGAATATGATACGAAATCAAAGCAAATTAAAATGTACAAAATAATTCAAATTATTTTTCAGTGTTTCCTACAGCTTGAAAATTATATAAAAGAGTATTAATAGCATCTACAAACGCTTTTTAAACCGTTTGAATTAGTTTGAATATGATACGAAATCAAAGAAAATTAAAATGTACAAAATAATTCAAATGGTTTTTCAGTGTTTCCTACAGCTTGAAAATTTTATAAAAGAGTATTAATAGCATCTACAAACGCTTTTTAAACCGTTTGAATTAGTTTGAATATGATACGAAATCAAAGAAAATTAAAATATACAAAATAATTCAAATGGTCTTTCAGTGTTTCCTACAGCTTGAAAATTATATAAAATAGTATTAATAGCATCTACAAACGGTTTTGAACTGTTTGAATTAGTTTGAATATGTTACGAAATCAAAGAAAATTAATATGTACAAAATAATTCAAATTATTTTTCAGTGTTTCCTACAGCTTGAAAATTATATAAAAGAGTATTAATAGCATCTACAAACGCTTTTTGAACCGTTTGAATTAGTTTGAATATGATACGAAATCAAAGCAAATTAAAATGTACAAAATAATTCAAATTATTTTTCAGTGTTTCCTACAGCTTGAAAATTATATAAAAGAGTATTAATAGCATCTACAAATGCTTTTTAAACCGTTTGAATTAGTTTGAATATGATACGAAATCAAAGAAAATTAAAATGTACAAAATAATGCAAATGGTTTTTCACTGTTTCCTACAGCTTGAAAATTATATAAAAGAGTATTAATAGCATCTACAAACGCTTTTTGAACCGTTTGAATTAGTTTGAATATGATACGAAATCAAAGCAAATTAAAATGTACAAAATAATTCAAATTATTTTTCAGTGTTTCCTACAGCTTGAAAATTATATAAAAGAGTATTAATAGCATCTACAAACGCTTTTTAAACCGTTTGAATTAGTTTGAATATGATACGAAATCAAAGAAAATTAAAATGTACAAAATAATTCAAATGGTTTTTCAGTGTTTCCTACAGCTTGAAAATTTTATAAAAGAGTATTAATAGCATCTACAAACGCTTTTTAAACCGTTTGAATTAGTTTGAATATGATACGAAATCAAAGAAATTAAAATATACAAAATAATTCAAATGGTCTTTCAGTGTTTCCTACAGCTTGAAAATTATATAAAATAGTATTAATAGCATCTACAAACGGTTTTGAACTGTTTGAATTAGTTTGAATATGTTACGAAATCAAAGAAAATTAATATGTACAAAATAATTCAAATTATTTTTCAGTGTTTCCTACAGCTTGAAAATTATATAAAAGAGTATTAATAGCATCTACAAACGCTTTTTGAACCGTTTGAATTAGTTTGAATATGATACGAAATCAAAGCAAATTAAAATGTACAAAATAATTCAAATTATTTTTCAGTGTTTCCTACAGCTTGAAAATTATATAAAAGAGTATTAATAGCATCTACAATCGCTTTTTGAACTGTTTGAATTAGTTTGAATATGATACGAAATCAAAGCAAATTAAAATGTACAAAATAATTCAAATTATTTTTTAGTGTTTTCTACAGCTTGAAAATTATATAAAAGAGTATTAATAGCATCTACAAACGCTTTTTGAACCGTTTGAATTAGTTTGAATATGATACGAAATCAAAGCAAATTCAAATGTACAAAATAATTCAAATTATTTTTCAGTGTTTCCTACAGCTTGAAAATTATATAAGGGTATTAATACAATCTACAAACGCTTTTTGAACCGTTTGAATTAGTTTGAATATGATACGAAATCAAAGCAAATTAAAATGTACAAAATAATTCAAATTATTTTTCAGTGTTTCCTACAGCTTGAAAATTATATAAAAGAGTATTAATAGCATCTACAAACGCTTTTTGAACCGTTTGAATTAGTTTGAATATGATACGAAATCAAAGCAAATTAAAATGTACAAAATAATTCAAATTATTTTTCAGTGTTTCCTACAGCTTGAAAATTATATAAAAGAGTATTAATAGCATCTACAAACGCTTTTTAAACCGTTTGAATTAGTTTGAATATGATACGAAATCAAAGAAAATTAAAATGTACAAAATAATGCAAATGGTTTTTCAGTGTTTCCTACAGCTTGAAAATTTTATAAAAGAGTATTAATAGCATCTACAAACGCTTTTTAAACCGTTTGAATTAGTCTGAATATGATACGAAATCAAAGAAAATTAAAATGTACAAAATAATGCAAATGGTTTTTCAGTGTTTCCTACAGCTTGAAAATTATATAAAAGAGTATTAATAGCATCTACAAACGCTTTTTGAACCGTTTGAATTAGTTTGAATATGATACGAAATCAAAGCAAATTAAAATGTACAAAATAATTCAAATTATTTTTTAGTGTTTTCTACAGCTTGAAAATTATATAAAAGAGTATTAATAGCATCTACAAACGCTTTTTGAACCGTTTGAATTAGTTTGAATATGATACGAAATCAAAGCAAATTCAAATGTACAAAATAATTCAAATTATTTTTCAGTGTTTCCTACAGCTTGAAAATTATATAAGAGTATTAATACAATCTACAAACGCTTTTTGAACCGTTTGAATTAGTTTGAATATGATACGAAATCAAAGCAAATTAAAATGTACAAAATAATTCAAATTATTTTTCAGTGTTTCCTACAGCTTGAAAATTATATAAAAGAGTATTAATAGCATCTACAAACGCTTTTTGAACCGTTTGAATTAGTTTGAATATGATACGAAATCAAAGCAAATTAAAATGTACAAAATAATTCAAATGGTCTTTCAGTGTTTCCTACAGCTTGAAAATTTTATAAAAGAGTATTAATAGCATCTACAAACGCTTTTTAAACCGTTTGAATTAGTTTGAATATGATACGAAATCAAAGAAAATTAAAATGTACAAAATAATTAAAATGGTTTTCAGTGTTTCCTACAGCTTGAAAATTATAAAAAAGAGTATTAATAGCATCTACAAACGCTTTTTGAACCGTTGGAATTAGTTTGAATATGATACGAAATCAAAGAAAATTAATATGTACAAAATCATTCTAATGGTCTTTCAGTGTTTCCTACAGCTTGAAAATTATATAAAAGAGTATTACTAACATCTACAAACGCTTTTTGAACCGTTTGAATTAGTTTGAATATGATACGAAATCAAAGCAAATTAAAATGTACAAAATAATTCAAATTATTTTCTACAGCTTGAAAATTATATAAAAGAGTATTAATAGCATCTACAAACGCTTTTTGAACCGTTTGAATTAGTTTGAATATGATACGAAAACAAAGCAAATTAAAATGTACAAAATAATTCAAATTATTTTTCACTGTTTCCTACAGCTTGAAAATTATATAAAAGAGTATTAATAGCATCTACAAACGCTTTTTGAACCGTTTGAATTAGTTTGAATATGATACGAAATCAAAGCAAATTAAAATGTACAAAATAATTCAAATTATTTTTCAGTGTTTCCTACAGCTTGAAAATTATATAAAAGAGTATTAATAGCATCTACAAACGCTTTTTAAACCGTTTGAATTAGTTTGAATATGATACGAAATCAAAGAAAATTAAAATGTACAAAATAATTCAAATTATTTTTTAGTGTTTTCTACAGCTTGAAAATTATATAAAAGAGTATTAATAGCATCTACAAACGCTTTTTGAACCGTTTGAATTAGTTTGAATATGATACGAAATCAAAGCAAATTCAAATGTACAAAATAATTCAAATTATTTTTCAGTGTTTCCTACAGCTTGAAAATTATATAAGGGTATTAATACAATCTACAAACGCTTTTTGAACCGTTTGAATTAGTTTGAATATGATACGAAATCAAAGCAAATTAAAATGTACAAAATAATTCAAATTATTTTTCAGTGTTTCCTACAGCTTGAAAATTATATAAAAGAGTATTAATAGCATCTACAAACGCTTTTTGAACCGTTTGAATTAGTTTGAATATGATACGAAATCAAAGCAAATTAAAATGTACAAAATAATTCAAATTATTTTTCAGTGTTTCCTACAGCTTGAAAATTATATAAAAGAGTATTAATAGCATCTACAAATGCTTTTTAAACCGTTTGAATTAGTTTGAATATGATACGAAATCAAAGAAAATTAAAATGTACAAAATAATGCAAATGGTTTTTCAGTGTTTCCTACAGCTTGAATATTTTATAAAAGAGTATTAATAGCATCTACAAACGCTTTTTAAACCGTTTGAATTAGTTTGAATATGATACGAAATCAAAGAAAATTAAAATGTACAAAATAATGCAAATGGTTTTTCAGTGTTTCCTACAGCTTGAAAATTATATAAAAGAGTATTAATAGCATCTACAAACGCTTTTTGAACCGTTTGAATTAGTTTGAATATGATACGAAATCAAAGCAAATTAAAATGTACAAAATAATTCAAATTATTTTTTAGTGTTTTCTACAGCTTAAAAATTATATAAAAGAGTATTAATAGCATCTACAAACGCTTTTTGAACCGTTTGAATTAGTTTGAATATGATACGAAATCAAAGCAAATTCAAATGTACAAAATAATTCAAATTATTTTTCAGTGTTTCCTACAGCTTGAAAATTATATAAGAGTATTAATACAATCTACAAACGATTTTTGAACCGTTTGAATTAGTTTGAATATGATACGAAATCAAAGCAAATTAAAATGTACAAAATAATTCAAATTATTTTTCAGTGTTTCCTACAGCTTGAAAATTATATAAAAGAGTATTAATAGCATCTACAAACGCTTTTTGAACCGTTTGAATTAGTTTGAATATGATACGAAATCAAAGCAAATTAAAATGTACAAAATAATTCAAATGGTTTTTCAGTGTTTCCTACAGCTTGAAAATTTTATAAAAGAGTATTAATAGCATCTACAAACGCTTTTTAAACCGTTTGAATTAGTTTGAATATGATACGAAATCAAAGAAAATTAAAATGTACAAAATAATTAAAATGGTTTTCAGTGTTTCCTACAGCTTGAAAATTATAAAAAAGAGTATTAATAGCATCTACAAACGCTTTTTGAACCGTTGGAATTAGTTTGAATATGATACGAAATCAAAGAAAATTAATATGTACAAAATAATTCTAATGGTCTTTCAGTGTTTCCTACAGCTTGAAAATTATATAAAAGAGTATTACTAACATCTACAAACGCTTTTTGAACCGGTTGAATTAGTTTGAATATGATACGAAATCAAAGCAAATTAAAATGTACAAAATAATTCAAATTATTTTCTACAGCTTGAAAATTATATAAAAGAGTATTAATAGCATCTACAAACGCTTTTTGAACCGTTTGAATTAGTTTGAATATGATACGAAAACAAAGCAAATTAAAATGTACAAAATAATTCAAATTATTTTTCACTGTTTCCTACAGCTTGAAAATTATATAAAAGAGTATTAATAGCATCTACAAACGCTTTTTGAACCGTTTGAATTAGTTTGAATATGATACGAAATCAAAGCAAATTAAAATGTACAAAATAATTCAAATTATTTTTCAGTGTTTCCTACAGCTTGAAAATTATATAAAAGAGTATTAATAGCATCTACAAACGCTTTTTAAACCGTTTGAATTAGTTTGAATATGATACGAAATCAAAGAAAATTAAAATGTACAAAATAATTCAAATGGTTTTTCAGTGTTTCCTACAGCTTGAAAATTTTATAAAAGAGTATTAATAGCATCTACCAACGCTTTTTAAACCGTTTGAATTAGTTTGAATATGATACGAAATCAAAGAAAATTAAAATATACAAAATAATTCAAATGGTCTTTCAGTGTTTCCTACAGCTTGAAAATTATATAAAAGAGTATTAATAGCATCTACAAACGCTTTTGAAACGTTTGAATTAGTTTGAATATGATACGAAATCAAAGCAAATTAAAATGTACAAAACAATTCAAATTATTTTTCAGTGTTTCCTACAGCTTGAAAATTATTTATTTATTTATTTATTTATTTATTTATTTAAGTAAATGTTGCCCAACAGGTACAAACCCAATTACAGGACAAACACATATAAATTATACTAAATAGTTACATGCAAAACTTAAGTAATCTAAAGTAACAGTACGGACTACAGTGAAAATAGAGTCAAAAAGAAATATTTTATTTAGTCTTCACAAATGCTATTCTAAACTTTTATCTTTCACTTGCTTTAGACTACAACAAAATATATCAAGTTCGTCACTAACAAGATTACAATAATGACACATAATATAAATGGGAGACTTTACAAGAACATTAGTTTTAGCCAGTGGAAGATAAAATGTATAAACATTTCGGACTGGTAATCTTGGAACAAAAATATGTAGTTTACTTAATAAATCAGAACAATCAATTGAGTAATGCATTAATTTGTATAAGAATACTAAACTACTTTGCTTCCTACGAGACTCAAGCGATATACAATTGAATGTATTAAGTAGGATAGTGTGATCAAAACCGCGCTCAGGATACACATGATTGACTTTAAACCACAGATATTTTAACATTCTTCTTTGTACGCTTTCTAACATGTTTTTATAATATTCATATGTCGGATTCCAAATAACAGAACAGTACTCGATCTTAGTTCTAACAAGAGAATAGTATAAAATTTTTATTGAATTTGGTTGACGAAATGATTTTGTGCTTCGGATAACAAAGCCTAGCATTCTATTGGCAGCTGCTACAGATTCAATAATGTGCTGATTAAAACGTAGTTCGCAATCAAACAACACACCAAGATCTTTAATTGTATAACAGCGTGTAAGAGAGTCGCCATTAATGGTATAGTTGTAATTAATTGGATTAGATTTCCTCGAATATGACATTACTTTACATTTAGATGTGTTTAAATGCAACTTGTTTAAACAGCACCATTGGTACAATTTATCTATATTGTACTGCAAAGTCAAACAATCAGTAGTAGACGCAATAGAAGTAAAAATCTTAATATCGTCAGCGAACATAAGCAATTCGCAGTTCATATTATATGCGACATCATTAATGAAAAGCAGGAAAAGCAGTGGTCCAAGGTTAGACCCTTGTGGCACTCCAGACTTAGCAACAAAGGTTTGGGAATTATATCCACCATATGAGACAAATTGCAGCCGGTTCGTCAGGTAAGAATTGAAGAATGTGATAAGTGGATGACTAAATCCCAGACAATTTAATTTATTTAGCAATATTCCGTGATCTATACGGTCAAAAGCCTTTGACATATCTGTATAAATCACGTCGACCTGGCCTCGTTTGTCTACAACTTCGGAGATAAACTGTGTTAAATAACATAAATTTGTTAAAGTTGACCGTTTTTCAACAAAACCGTGTTGATATGGGGAAATGATATTTTTTATGCGGCCGTAAATACGATTATACAGGACCATTTCAAAAACCTTCGCAAGGTTGGATAAAATGGATATCGGTCTGTAGTTCATAGCATCAAACTGATCACCGCTTTTGAAAACAGGACATATTCTAGCAAGCTTCCACTCATCTGGAAACATAGAGTATTTGAGAGCTGCATTAAATATTGTCGTAAGAGGCCTGCTAAAAACGTACCTGCCGTCTTTTAAAACAAAGCTAGGTATTTGATCAGGTCCTGCAGTCATCTTATTGCTCAATTTACGCAATGCGCAGACAACTTCATCTTCAGTTATAGTAGATATGTTTATAGCTAAGCTACTCGACTGAACATTATGACTAACAGGGGCAACGGTAGAATCAATATATACGCTACTAAAGTATTCACCTAGGATATTAACAATATCTTGTGGATTTTTATATTCAACACCATCTTTTTTCATTTTTCCCGGTATTCTCGTAGTACCCTGTTTATTATTGATGTAGGACCAAAAACGTTTAGGATCATCTGTGATTGATTGTTCAACAGTAATGACATAGTGTTGATAAGCAGCGGCTATTTGAGTTTTGACTAGTGCTCTAATTTGTTTAAATTGTTGCGAATACCATACTGACTTAGTATTGATATATTTTTTATGAAGTTTGGTTTTCAATTTAAGGTTATAGATTATATAAAAAAGTATTAATAGTATCTACAAACGCTTTGTGAACCGTTTGAATTAGGTTGAATTTGATAGGAAATGAGAAAAAATTAAAATGTACAAAATAATTCAAATGGTTTTTCAGTGTTTCCTACAGCTTGAAAATTATATAAAAGAGTATTAATAGCATCTACAAACGCTTTTTAAACCGTTTGAATTAGTTTGAATATGATACGAAATCAAAGAAAATTAAAATGTACAAAATAATTCAAATGGTTTTTCAGTGTTTCCTACAGCTTGAAAATTATATAAAAGAGTATTAATAGCATCTACAAACGCTTTTTAAACCGTTTGAATTAGTTTGAATATGATACGAAAACAAAGAAAATTAAAATGTACAAAATAATTCAAATGGTTTTTCAGTGTTTCCTACTGCTTGAAAATTATATAAAAGAGTATTAATAGCATCTACAAACGCTATTTGAACCGTTTGAATTAGTTTGAATATGATACGAAATCAAAGCAAATTAAAATGTACAAAATAATTCAAATGGTTTTTCAGTGTTTCCTACAGCTTGAAAATTATATAAAAGAGTATTAATAGCATCTACAAACGCTTTTTGAACCGTTTGAATTAGTTTGAATATGATAGGAAATGAGAGAAAATTAAAATGTACAAATTAATTCAAAGGGTTTTTCAGTGTTAACTACAGCTTGAAAATTATATAAAAGAGTACTAATAGCATTTGCAAACGCTCTTTGACACGTTTGAATTAGTTTGAATCTGATACGAAATCAAAGCAATTTAAAATGTACAAAATAATTCAAATTATTTTTCAGTGTTTCCTACAGCTTGAAAGTTATATAAAAGAGTATTAATAGCATCTACAAACGCTTTTTGAACCGTTTGAATTAGTTTGAATATGATACGAAATCAAAGCAAATTAAAATGTACAAAATAATTCAAATTATTTTTCAGTGTTTTCTACAACTTGAAAATTATATAAAAGAGTATTAATAACATCTACAAACGCTTTTTGAACCGTTTGAATTAGTTTGAATATGATACGAAATCAAAGCAAATTAAAATGTGACAAAATAATTCAAATTATTTTTCAGTGTTTCCTACAGCTTGAAAATTATATAAAAGAGTATTAATAGCATCTACAAACGCTTTTTGAACCGTTTGAATTAGTTTGAATATGATACGAAATCAAAGCAAATTAAAATGTACAAAATAATTCAAATTATTTTTCAGTGTTTCCTACAGCTTGAAAATTTTATAAAAGAGTATTAATAGCATCTACAAACGCTTTTTGAACCGTTTGAATTAGTTTGAATATGATACGAAAACAAAGAAAATTAAAATGTACAAAATAATTCAAATGGTTTTTCAGTGTTTCCTACTGCTTGAAAATTATATAAAAGAGTATTAATAGCATCTACAAACGCTATTTGAACCGTTTGAATTAGTTTGAATATGATACGAAATCAAAGCAAATTAAAATGTACAAAATAATTAAAATGGTTTTTCAGTGTTTCCTACAGCTTGAACATTATAAAAAAGAGTATTAATAGCATCTACAAACGCTTTTTGAACCGTTGGAATTAGTTTGAATATGATACGAAATCAAAGAAAATTAATATGTACAAAATAATTCTAATGGTCTTTCAGTGTTTCCTACAGCTTGAAAATTATATAAAAGAGTATTACTAACATCTACAAACGCTTTTTGAACCGTTTGAATTAGTTTGAATATGATACGAAATCAAAGCAAATTAAAATGTACAAAATAATTCAAATTATTTTTTAGTGTTTTCTACAGCTTGAAAATTATATAAAAGAGTATTAATAGCATCTACAAACGCTTTTTGAACCGTTTGAATTAGTTTGAATATGATACGAAATCAAAGCAAATTCAAATGTACAAAATAATTCAAATTATTTTTCAGTGTTTCCTACAGCTTGAAAATTATATAAGAGTATTAATACAATCTACAAACGCTTTTTGAACCGTTTGAATTAGTTTGAATATGATACGAAATCAAAGCAAATTAAAATGTACAAAATAATTCAAATTATTTTTCAGTGTTTCCTACAGCTTGAAAATTATATAAAAGAGTATTAATAGCATCTACAAACGCTTTTTAAACCGTTTGAATTAGTTTGAATATGATACGAAATCAAAGCAAATTAAAATGTACAAAATAATTCAAATTATTTTTCAGTGTTTCCTACAGCTTGAAAATTATATAAAAGAGTATTAATAGCATCTACAAACGTTTTTTAAACCGTTTGAATTAGTTTGAATATGATACGAAATCAAAGAAAATCAAAATGTACAAAATAATTCAAATGGTTTTTCAGTGTTTCCTACAGCTTGAAAATTTTATAAAAGAGTATTAATAGCATCTACAAACGCTTTTTAAACCGTTTGAATTAGTTTGAATATGATACGAAATCAAAGAAAATTAAAATGTACAAAATAATTAAAACGGTTTTCAGTGTTTCCTACAGCTTGAAAATTATAAAAAAGAGTATTAATAGCATCTACAAACGCTTTTTGAACCGTTGGAATTAGTTTGAATATGATACGAAATCAAAGAAAATTAATATGTACAAAATAATTCTAATGGTCTTTCAGTGTTTCCTACAGCTTCAAAATTATATAAAAGAGTATTACTAACATCTACAAACGCTTTTTGAACCGTTTGAATTAGTTTGAATATGATACGAAATCAAAGCAAATTAAAATGTACAAAATAATTCAAATTATTTTTTAGTGTTTTCTACAGCTTGAAAATTATATAAAAGAGTATTAATAGCATCTACAAACGCTTTTTGAACCGTTTGAATTAGTTTGAATATGATACGAAATCAAAGCAAATTCAAATGTACAAAAAATTCAAATTATTTTTCAGTGTTTCCTACAGCTTGAAAATTATATAAGAGTATTAATACAATCTACAAACGCTTTTTGAACCGTTTGAATTAGTTTGAATATGATACGAAATCAAAGCAAGTTAAAATGTACAAAATAATTCAAATTATTTTTCAGTGTTTCCTACAGCTTGAAAATTATATAAAAGAGTATTAATAGCATCTACAAAGGCTTTTTGAACCGTTTGAATTAGTTTGAATATGATACGAAATCAAAGCAAATTAAAATGTACAAAATAATTCAAATTATTTTTCAGTGTTTCCTACAGCTTGAAAATTATATAAAAGAGTATTAATAGCATCTACAAACGCTTTTTAAACCGTTTGAATTAGTTTGAATATGATACGAAATCAAAGAAAATTAAAATGTACAAAATAATTCAAATGGTTTTTCAGTGTTTCCTACAGCTTGAAAATTTTATAAAAGAGTATTAATAGCATCTACAAACGCTTTTTAAACCGTTTGAATTAGTTTGAATATGATACGAAATCAAAGAAAATTAAAATATACAAAATAATTCAAATGGTCTTTCAGTGTTTCCTACAGCTTGAAAATTATATAAAAGAGTATTAATAGCATCTACAAACGCTTTTGAACCGTTTGAATTAGTTTGAATATGATACGAAATCAAAGAAGATTAATATGTACAAAATAATTCTAATGGTCTTTAAGTGTTTCCTACAGCTTGAAAATTATATAAGAGTATTAATAGCATCTACAAACGCCTTTTGAACCGTTTGAATTAGTTTGAATATGATACGAAATCAAAGCAAATTAAAATGTACAAAACAATTCAAATTATTTTTCAGTGTTTCCTACAGCTTGAAAATTAAATAAAAGAGTATTACTAGCATCTACAAACGCTTTTTGAACCGTTTGAATTAGTTTGAATATGATACGAAATCAAAGATAATTAAAATGTACAAAATAATTCAAATTATTTTTCAGTGTTTCCTACAGCTTGAAAATTTTATAAAAGAGTATTAATAGCATCTACAAACGCTTTTTAAACCGTTTGAATTAGTTTGAATATGATACGAAATCAAAGAAAATTAAAATGTACAAAATAATTAAAATGGTTTTTCAGTGTTTCCTACAGCTTGAAAATTATAAAAAAGAGTATTAATAGCATCTACAAACGCTTTTTGAACCGTTGGAATTAGTTTGAATATGATACAAAATCAAAGAAAATTAATATGTACAAAATAATTCTAATGGTCTTTCAGTGTTTCCTACAGCTTGAAAATTATATAAAAGAGTATTACTAACATCTACAATCGCTTTTTGAACCGTTTGAATTAGTTTGAATATGATACGAAATCAAAGCAAATTAAAATGTACAAAATAATTCAAATTATTTTTTAGTGTTTTCTACAGCTTGAAAATTATATAAAAGAGTATTAATAGCATCTACAAACGCTTTTTGAACCGTTTGAATTAGTTTGAATATGATACGAAATCAAAGCAAATTCAAATGTACAAAATAATTCAAATTATTTTTCAGTGTTTCATACAGCTTGAAAATTATATAAGAGTATTAATACAATCTACAAACGCTTTTTGAACCGTTTGAATTAGTTTGAATATGATACGAAATCAAAGCAAATTAAAATGTACAAAAAAATTCAAATTATTTTTCAGTGTTTCCTACAGCTTGAAAATTATATAAAAGAGTATTAATAGCATCTACAAACGCTTTTTGAACCGTTTGAATTAGTTTGAATATGATACGAAATCAAAGCAAATTAAAATGTACAAAATAATTCAAATTATTTTTCAGTGTTTCCTACAGCTTGAAAATTATATAAAAGAGTATTAATAGCATCTACAAAAGCTTTTTAAACCGTTTGAATTAGTTTGAATATGATACGAAATCAAAGAAAATTAAAATGTACAAAATAATGCAAATGGATTTTCAGTGTTTCCTACAGCTTGAAAATTTTATAAAAGAGTATTAATAGCATCTACAAACGCTTTTTAAACCGTTTGAATTAGTTTGAATATGATACGAAATCAAAGAAAATTAAAATGTACAAAATAATTAAAATGGTTTTTCAGTGTTTCCTACAGCTTGAAAATTATAAAAAAGAGTATTACTAACATCTACAAACGCTTTTTGAACCGTTTGAATTAGTTTGAATATGATACGAAATCAAAACAAATTAAAATGTACAAAATAATTCAAATTATTTTCTACAGCTTGAAAATTATATAAAAGAGTATTAATAGCATCTACAAACGCTTTTTGAACCGTTTGAATTAGTTTGAATATGATACGAAATCAAAGCAAATTCAAATGTACAAAATAATTCAAATTATTTTTCAGTGTTTCCTACAGCTTGAAAATTATATAAGAGTATTAATACAATCTACAAACGCTTTTTGAACCGTTTGAATTAGTTTGAATATGATACGAAATCAAAGCAAATTAAAATGTACAAAATAATTCAAATTATTTTTCACTGTTTCCTACAGCTTGAAAATTATATAAAAGAGTATTAATAGCATCTACAAACGCTTTTTGAACCGTTTGAATTAGTTTGAATATGATACGAAATCAAAGCAAATTAAAATGTACAAAATAATTCAAATTATTTTTCAGTGTTTCCTACAGCTTGAAAATTATATAAAAGAGTATTAATAGCATCTACAAACGCTTTTTAAACCGTTTGAATTAGTTTGAATATGATACGAAATCAAAGAAAATTAAAATGTACAAAATAATTCAAATGGTTTTTCAGTGTTTCCTACAGCTTGAAAATTTTATAAAAGAGTATTAATAGCATCTACAAACGCTTTTTAAACCGTTTGAATTAGTTTGAATATGATACGAAATCAAAGAAAATTAAAATATACAAAATAATTCAAATGGTCTTTCAGTGTTTCCTACAGCTTGAAAATTATATAAAAGAGTATTAATAGCATCTACAAACGCTTTTGATCCGTTTGAATTAGTTTGAATATGATACGAAATCAAAGCAAATTAAAATGTACAAAACAATTCAAATTATTTTTCAGTGTTTCTTACAGCTTGAAAATTATATAAAAAAGTATTAATAGTATCTACAAACGCTTTGTGAACCGTTTGAATTAAGTTGAATTTGATAGGAAATGAGAAAAAATTAAAATGTACAAAATAATTCAAATGGTTTTTCAGTGTTTCCTACAGCTTGAAAATTATATAAAAGAGTATTAATAGCATCTACAAACGCTTTTTAAACCGTTTGAATTAGTTTGAATATGATACGAAATCAAAGAAAATTAAAATGTACAAAATAATTCAAATGGTTTTTCAGTGTTTCCTACAGCTTGAAAATTTAATAAAAGAGTATTAATAGCATCTACAAACGCTTTTTAAACCGTTTGAATTAGTTTGAATATGATACGAAAACAAAGAAAATTAAAATGTACAAAATAATTCAAATGGTTTTTCAGTGTTTCCTACTGCTTGAAAATTATATAAAAGAGTATTAATAGCATCTACAAACGCTATTTGAACCGTTTGAATTAGTTTGAATATGATACGAAATCAAAGCAAATTAAAATGTACAAAATAATTCAAATGGTTTTTCAGTGTTTCCTACAGCTTGAAAATTATATAAAAGAGTATTAATAGCATCTACAAACGCTTTTTGAACCGTTTGAATTAGTTTGAATATGATAGGAAATGAGAGAAAATTAAAATGTACAAAATAATTCAAAGGGTTTTTCAGTGTTAACTACAGCTTGAAAATTATATAAAAGAGTACTAATAGCATTTGCAAACGCTCTTTGACACGTTTGAATTAGTTTGAATCTGATACGAAATCAAAGCAATTTAAAATGTAAAAAATAATTCAAATTATTTTTCAGTGTTTCCTACAGCTTGAAAGTTATATAAAAGAGTATTAATAGCATCTACAAACGCTTTTTGAACCGTTTGAATTAGTTTGAATATGATACGAAATCAAAGCAACTTAAAATGTACAAAATAATTCAAATTATTTTTCAGTGTTTTCTACAACTTGAAAATTATATAAAAGAGTATTACTAACATCTACAAACGCTTTTTGAACCGTTTGAATTAGTTTGAATATGATACGAAATCAAAGCAAATTAAAATGTACAAAATAATTCAAATTATTTTTCAGTGTTTCCTACAGCTTGAAAATTATATAAAAGAGTATTAATAGCATCTACAAACGCTTTTTGAACCGTTTGAATTAGTTTGAATATGATACGAAATCAAAGCAAATTAAAATGTACAAAATAATTCAAATTATTTTTCAGTGTTTCCTACAGCTTGAAAATTTTATAAAAGAGTATTAATAGCATCTACAAACGCTTTTTGAACCGTTTGAATTAGTTTGAATATGATACGAAAACAAAGAAAATTAAAATGTACAAAATAATTAAAATGGTTTTTCAGTGTTTTCTACTGCTTGAAAATTATATAAAAGAGTATTAATAGCATCTACAGACGGTATTTGAACCGTTTGAATTAGTTTGAATATGATACGAAATCAAAGCAAATTAAAATGTACAAAATAATTCAAATGGTTTTTCAGTGTTTCCTACAGCTTGAAAATTATATAAAAGAGTATTAATAGCATCTACAAACGCTTTTTGAAGCGTTTGAATTAGTTTGAATATGATAGGAAATGAGAGAAAATTAAAATGTACAAAATAATTCAAAGGGTTTTTCAGTGTTAACTACAGCTTGAAAATTATATAAAAGAGTAGTAATAGCATTTGCAAACGCTCTTTGACACGTTTGAATTAGTTTGAATCTGATACGAAATCAAAGCAATTTAAAATGTACAAAATAATTTAAATTATTTTTCAGTGTTTCCTACAGCTTGAAAGTTATATAAAAGAGTATTAATAGCATCTACAAACGCTTTTTGAACCGTTTGAATTAGTTTGAATATGATACGAAATCAAAGCAAATTAAAATGTACAAAATAATTCAAATTATTTTTCAGTGCTTTCTACAACTTGAAAATTATATAAAAGAATATTACTAACATCTACAAACGCTTTTTGAACCGTTTGAATTAGTTTGAATATGATACGAAATCAAAGCAAATTAAAATGTACAAAATAATTCAAATTATTTTTCAGTGTTTCCTACAGCTTGAAAATTATATAAAAGAGTATTAATAGCATCTACAAACGCTTTTTGAACCGTTTGAATTAGTTTGAATATGATACGAAATCAAAGCAAATTAAAATGTACAAAATAATTCAAATTATTTTTCAGTGTTTCCTACAGCTTGAAAATTAAATAAAAGAGTATTAATAGCATCTACAAACGCTTTTTGAACCGTTTGAATTAGTTTGAATGTGATACGAAATCAAAGAAAATTAAAATGAACAAAATAATTCAAATGGTTTTTCAGTGTTTCCTACAGCTTGAAAATTTTATAAAAGAGTATTAATAGCATCTACAAACGCTTTTTAAGCCGTTTGAATTACTTTGAATATGATACGAAATCAAAGAAAATTAAAATGTACAAAATAATTAAAATGGTTTTTCAGTGTTTCCTACTGCTTGAAAATTATTAAAAAGAGTATTAATAGCATCTACAAACGCTTTTTGAACCGTTGGAATTAGTTTGAATATGATACGAAATCAAAGAAAATTAATATGTACAAAATAATTCTAATGGTCTTTCAGTGTTTCCTACAGCTTGAAAATTATATAAAAGAGTATTACTAACATCTACAAACGCTTTTTGAACCGTTTGAATTAGTTTGAATATGATACGAAATCAAAGCAAATTAAAATGTACAAAATAATTCAAACTATTTTTTAGTGTTTTCTACAGCTTGAAAATTATATAAAAGAGTATTAATAGCATCTACAAACGCTTTTTGAACCGTTTGAATTAGTTTGAATATGATACGAAATCAAAGCAAATTCAAATGTACAAAATAATTCAAATTATTTTTCAGTGTTTCCTACAGCTTGAAAATTATATAAGAGTATTAATACAATCTACAAACGCTTTTTGAACCGTTTGAATTAGTTTGAATATGATACGAAATCAAAGCAAATTAAAATGTACAAAACAATTCAAATTATTTTTCAGTGTTTCCTACAGCTTGAAAATTATATACAAGAGTATTAATAGCATCTACAAACGTTTTTTGATCCGTTTGAATTAGGTTGAATATGATAGGAAATGAGAAAAAATTAAAATGTACAAAATAATTCAAATGGTTTTTCAGTGTTTCTTACAGCTTGAAAATTATATAAAAGAGTATTACTAACATCTACAAACGCTTTTTGAACCGTTTGAATTAGTTTGAATATGATACGAAATCAAAGCAAATTAAAATGTACAAAATAATTCAAATTATTTTTTAGTGTTTTCTACAGCTTGAAAATTATATAAAAGAGTATTAATAGCATCTACAAACGCCTTTTGAACCGTTTGAATTAGTTTGAATATAATACGAAATCAAAGCAAATGAAAATGTACAAAATAATTAAAATGGTTTTTCAGTGTTTCCTACAGCTTGAAAATTATAAAAAAGAGTATTAATAGCATCTACAAACGCTTTTTGAAAAGTTTGAATTAGTTTGAATATGATACGAAATGAGAGAAAATTAAAATGTACAAAAGAATTCTAATGGTCTTGCAGTGTTTCCTACAGCTTGAAAATTATATGAAAAAGTATTAATAGCATCTACAAACGCTTTTTGAACCGTTTGAATTAGTTTGAATATGATACGAAATCAAAGCAAATGAAAATGTACAAAATAATTCAAATGGTTTTTCAGTGTTTCCTACAGCTTGAAAATAATATGAAAAAGTATTAATAGCATCTACAAACGCCTTTTGAACCGTTTGAATTAGTTTGAATATGATACGAAATCAAAGCAAATTCAAATGTACAAAATAATTCAAATTATTTTTCAGTGTTTCCTACAGCTTGAAAATTATATAAGAGTATTAATAGCATCTACAAACGCTTTTTGAACCGTTTGAATTAGTTTGAATATGATACGAAATCAAAACAAATTAAAATGTACAAAACAATTCAAATTATTTTTCAGTGTTTCCTACAGCTTGAAAATTATATACAAGAGTATTAATAGCATCTACAAACGCTTTTTGATCCGTTTGAATTAGGTTGAATATGATAGGAAATGAGAAAAGATTAAAATGTACAAAATAATTCAAATGGTTTTTCAGTGTTTCTTACAGCTTGAAAATTATATAAAAAAGTATTACTAACATCTACAAACGCTTTTTGAACCGCTTGAATTAGTTTGAATATGATACGAAAACAAAGAAAATTAAACTGTACAAAATAATTCAAATGGTTTTTCAGTGTTTCCTACTGCTTGAAAATTATATGAAAAAGTATTAATAGCATCTACAAACGCCTTTTGAACCGTTTGAATTAGTTTGAATATGATACGAAATCAAAGCAAATGAAAATGTACAAAATAATTAAAATGGTTTTTCAGTGTTTCCTACAGCTTGAAAATTATAAAAAAGAGTATTAATAGCATCTACAAACGCTTTTTGAAAAGTTTGAATTAGTTTGAATATGATACGAAATGAGAGAAAATTAAAATGTACAAAAGAATTCTAATGGTCTTGCAGTGTTTCCTACAGCTTGAAAATTATATGAAAAAGTATTAATAGCATCTACAAACGCTTTTTGAACCGTTTGAATTAGTTTGAATATGATACGAAAACAAAGAAAATTAAAATGTACAAAATAATTCAAATGGTTTTTCAGTGTTTCCTACTGCTTGAAAATTATATGAAAAAGTATTAATAGCATCTACAAACGCCTTTTGAACCGTTTGAATTAGTTTGAATATGATACGAAATCAAAGCAAATGAAAATGTACAAAATAATTAAAATGGTTTTTCAGTGTTTCCTACAGCTTGAAAATTATAAAAAAGAGTATTAATAGCATCTACAAACGCTTTTGGAAAAGTTTAAATTAGTTTGAATATGATACGAAATGAGAGAAAATTAAAATGTACAAAAGAATTCTAATGGTCTTGCAGTGTTTCCTACAGCTTGAAAATTATATGAAAAAGTATTAATAGCATCTACAAACGCTTTTTGAACCGTTTGAATTAGTTTGAATATGATACGAAATCAAAGCAAATGAAAATGTACAAAATAATTCAAACGGTTTTTCAGTGTTTCCTACAGCTTGAAATTTATACAAAAGAGTATTAATAGCATCTACAAACACTTTTTGAACCGTTTGAATTAGTTTGAATATGATACGAAATCAAAGAAAATTAAAATGTACAAAATAATTCTAATGGTCTTGCAGTGTTTTCTACAGCTTGAAAATTATATAAAAGAGTATTAATAGCATCTACAAACGCTTTTTGAACCGTTTGAATTAGTTTGAATATGATACGAAATCAAAGCAAATTAAAATGTACAAAACAATTCAAATGGTTTTTCAGTGTTTCCTACTGCTTGAAAATTATATGAAAAAGTATTAATAGCATCTACAAACGCCTTTTGAACCGTTTGAATTAGTTTGAATATGATACGAAATCAAAGCAAATTAAAATGTACAAAACAATTCAAATTATTTTTCAGTGTTTCCTACAGCTTGAAAATTATATAAAAGAGTATTACTAACATCTACAAACGCTTTTTGAACCGCTTGAATTAGTTTGAATATGATACGAAAACAAAGAAAATTAAACTGTACAAAATAATTCAAATGGTTTTTCAGTGTTTCCTACTGCTTGAAAATTATATGAAAAAGTATTAATAGCATCTACAAACGCCTGTTGAACGGTTTGAATTAGTTTGAATATGATACGAAATCAAAGCAAATTAAAATGTACAAAACAATTCAAATTATTTTTCAGTGTTTCCTACAGCTTGAAAATTATATAAAAGAGTATTAATAGCATCTACAAACGCTTTTTGAACCGTTTGAATTAGTTTGAATATGATACGAAATCAAAGCAAATGAAAATGTACAAAATAATTAAAATGGGTTTTCAGGGTTTCCTACAGCTTGAAAATTATAAAAAAGAGTATTAATAGCATCTACAAACGCTTTTTGAAAAGTTTGAATTAGTTTGAATATGATACGAAATGAGAGAAAATTAAAATGTACAAAAGAATTCTAATGGTCTTGCAGTGTTCCCTACAGCTTGAAAATTATATGAAAATGTATTAATAGCATCTACAAACGCTTTTTGAACCGTTTGAATTAGTTTGAATATGATACGAAATCAAAGCAAATGAAAATGTACAAAATAATTCAAATGGTTTTTCAGTGTTTCCTACAGCTTGAAATTTATATAAAAGAATATTAATAGCATCTACAAACACTTTTTGAACCGTTTGAATTAGTTTGAGTATGATACGAAATCAAAGAAAATTAAAATGTACAAAATAATTCTAATGGTCTTGCAGTGTTTCCTACAGCTTGAAAATTATATAAAAGAGTATTAATAGCATCTACAAACGCTTTTTGAACCGTTTGAATTAGTTTGAATATGATACGAAATCAAAGAAAATTAATATGTACAAAATAATTCTAATGGTCTGGCAGTGTTTCCGAAAGCTTGAAAATTATATAAAAGAGTATTACTATCATCTACAAACGCCTTTTGAACCGTTTGAATTAGTTTGAATATGATACGAAAACAAAGCAAATTAAAATGTACAAAATAATTCAAATTATTTTTCTGTTTCCTACAGCTTGAAAATTATATAAAAGAGTATTAATAGCATCTACAAACGCTTTTTGATCCGTTTGAATTAGTTTGAATATGATACGAAATCAAAGCAAATTAAAATGTACAAAATAATTCAAATTATTTTTCAGTGTTTCCTACAGCTTGAAAATTATATAAAAGGGTATTAATAGCATCTACAAACGCTTTTTGAACCGTTTGAATTAGTTTGAATATGATACGAAATCAAAGCAAATTAAAATGTACAAAATAATTCAAATGGTTTTTCAGTGTTTCCTACAGCTTGAAATTTATATAAAAGAGTATTAATAGCATCTACAAACACTTTTTGAAACGTTTGAATTAGTTTGAATATGATACGAAATGAGAGAAAATTAAAATGTACAAAAGAATTCTAATGGTCTTGCAGTGTTTCCTACAGCTTGAAAATTATATGAAAACGTATTAATAGCATCTACAAACGCTTTTTGAACCGTTTGAATTAGTTTGAATATGATACGAAATCAAAGCAAATGAAAATGTACAAAATAATTCAAATGGTTTTTCAGTGTTTCCTACAGCTTGAAATTTATATAAAAGAGTATTAATAGCATCTACAAACACTTTTTGAACCGTTTGAATTAGTTTGAATATGATACGAAATCAAAGAAAATTAAAATGTACAAAATAATTCTAATGGTCTTGCAGTGTTTCCTCCAGCTTGAAAATTATATAAAAGAGTATTAATAGCATCTACAAACGCATTTTGAACCGTTTGAATTAGTTTGAATATGATACGAAATCAAAGAAAATTAATATGTACAAAATAATTCTAATGGTCTGGCAGTGTTTCCTAAAGCTTGAAAATTATATAAAAGAGTATTACTATCATCTACAAACGCCTTTTGAACCGTTTGAATTAGTTTGAATATGATACGAAAACAAAGCAAATTAAAATGTACAAAATAATTCAAATTATTTTTCAGTGTTTCCTACAGCTTGAAAATTATATAAAAGAGTATTAATAGCATCTACAAACGCTTTTTGAACAGTTTGAATTAGTTTGAATATGATACAAAATCAAAGCAAATTAAAATTTACAAAATAATTCAAATGGTTTTTCAGTGTTTCCTACAGCTTGAAAATTATATAAAAGAGTATTAATAGCATCTACAACCGCTTTTTGAACCGTTTGAATTAGTTTGAATATGATACGAAATCAAAGCAAATTAAAATGTACAAAATAATTCAAATTATTTTTCAGTGTTTCCTACAGCTTGAAAATTATATAAGAGTATTAATAGCATCTACAAACGCTTTTTGAACCGTTTGAATTAGGTTGAATATGATACGAAATCAAAGAAAATGAAAATGTACAAAATAATTCAAATGGTTTTTCAGTGTTTCCTACAGCTTGAAATTTATATAAAAGAGTATTAATAGCATCTACAAACACTTTTTGAAACGTTTGAATTAGTTTGAATATGATACGAAATGAGAGAAAATAAAAATGTACAAAAGAATTCTAATGGTCTTGCAGTGTTTCCTACAGCTTGAAAATTATATGAAAAAGTATTAATAGCATCTACAAACGCTTTTTGAACCGTTTGAATTAGTTTGAATATGATACGAAATCAAAGCAAATGAAAATGTACAAAATAATTCAAATGGTTTTTCAGTGTTTCCTACAGCTTGAAATTTATATAAAAGAGTATAAATAGCATCTACAAACACTTTTTGAACCGTTTGAATTAGTTTGAATATGATGCGAAATCAAAGAAAATTAATATGTACAAAATAATTCTAATGGTCTGGCAGTGTTTCCTAAAGCTTGAAAATTATATAAAAGAGTATTACTGTTATCTACAAACGCCTTTTGAACCGTTTGAATTAGTTTGAATATGATACGAAAACAAAGCAAATTAAAATGTACAAAATAATTCAAATTATTTTTCTGTGTTTCCTACAACTTGAAAATTATATAAAAGAGTATTAATAGCATCTACAAACGCTTTTTGAACCGTTTGAATTAGTTTGAATATGATACGAAATCAAAGCAAATTAAAATGTACAAAATAATTCAAATTATTTTTCAGTGTTTCCTACAGCTTGAAAATTATATAAAAGAGTATTAATAGCATCTACAAACACTTTTTGAACAGTTTGAATTAGTTTGAATATGATACGAAATCAAAGCAAATTAAAATTTACAAAATAATTCAAATGGTTTTTCAGTATTTCCTACAGCTTGAAAATTATATAAAAGAGTATTAATAGCATCTACAAACGCTTTTTGAACTGTTTGAATTAGTTTGAATATGATACGAAATTAAAGCAAATTAAAATGTACAAAATAATTCAAATGGTTTTTCAGTGTTTCCTACAGCTTGTAAATTATATAAAAGAGTATTAATAGCATCTACAAACACTTTTTGAACCGTTTGAATTAGTTTCAATATGATACGAAGTCAAAGAAAAATAAAATGTACAAAATAATTCAAATGGTTTTTCAGTGTTACCTACAGTTTGAAAATTATATAAAAGAGTACTAATAGCATTTGCAAACGCTATTTGACACGTTTGAATTAGTTTGAATATGAAACGAAATGAGAGAAAATTAAAATGTACAAAATAATTCTAATGGTTTTGCAGTGTTTCCTACAGCTTGAAAATTATATGAAAAAGTATTAATAGCATCTACAAACGCTTTTTGAACCGTTTGAATTAGTTTGAATATGATACGAAATCAAAGAAAATTAAAATTTACAAAATAATTCTAGTTTTCTTGCAGTGTTTCCTACAGCTTGAAAATTATATAAAAGAGTATTAATAGCATCTACAAACGCTTTTTGAACCGTTTGAATTAGTTTGAATATGATACGAAATCAAAGCAAATTAAAATGTACAAAATAATTCAAATTATTTTTCAGTGTTTCCTACAGCTTGAAAATTATATAAGAGTATTAATAGCATCTACAAACGCTTTTTGAACCGTTTGAATTAGTTTGAATATGATACGAAATCAAAGCAAATTAAAATGTACAAAACAATTCAAATTATTTTTCAGTGTTTCCTACAGCTTGAAAGTTATATAAAAAGTATTAATAGCATCTACAAACGGTTTTTGAACCGTTTGAATTAGGTTGAATATGATAGGAAATGAGAAAAATTAAAATGAACAAAATAATTCAAATGGTTTTTCAGTGTTTTCTACAGTTTAAAAATTATATAAAAGAGTATTAATAGCATCTACAAACGCTTTTTGAACCGTTTGAATTAGTTTGAATATGATACGAAAACAAAGAAAATTAAAATGTACAAAATAATTCAAATGGTTTTTCAGTGTTTCCTACTGCTTGAAAATTATATGAAAAAGTATTAATAGCATCTACAAACACTTTTTGAAACGTTTGAATTAGTTTGAATATGATACGAAATGAGAAAAAATTAAAATGTACAAAATAATTCTAATGGTCTTGCAGTGTTTCCTACAGCTTGAAAATTATATGAAAAAGTATTAATAGCATCTACAAACGCGTTTTGAACAGTTTGAATTAGTTTGAATATGATACGAAATCAAAGCAAATGAAAATGTACAAAATAATTCAAATGGTTTTTCAGTGTTTCCTACAGCTTGAAATTTATATAAAAGAGTATTAATAGCATCTACAAACGCTTTTTGAACCGTTTGAATTAGTTTGAATATGATAGGAAATGAGAAAAAATTAAAATGTACAAAATAATTCAAATGGTTTTGCAGTGTTTCCTACAGCTTGAAAATTATATAAAAGAGTATTAATAGCATCTACAAACGCTTTTTGAACCGTTTGAATTAGTTTGAATATGATACGAAAACAAAGAAAATTAAAATGTACAAAATAATTCAAACGGTTTTTCAGTGTTTCCTACTGCTTGAAAATTATATAAAAGAGTATTAATAGCCTCTACAAACGCTATTTGAACCGTTTGAATTAGTTTGAATATGATACGAAATCAAAGCAAATTAAAATGAACAAAATAATTCAAATAGTTATTCAGTGTTTCCTACAGCTTGAAAATTATATAAAAGAGTATTAATAGCATCTACAAACGCTTTTTGAACCGTTTGAATTAGTTGGAATATGATAAAAAATGAGAGAAAATTAAAATGTACAAAATAATTCAAAGGGGTTTTCAGTGTTTCCTACAGCTTGAAAATTATATAAAAGAGTATTAATATTATCTACAAACGCTTTTTGAAACGTTTGAATTAGTTTGAATATGATACGAAATCAAAGAAAATTAAAATGTACAAAATAATTCAAATTGTTTTTCAGTGTTTCCTACAGCTTCAAAATTATATAAAAGAGTATTAATAGCATCTACAAACGCTTTTTGAACCGTTTGAATTAGTTTGAATATGATACGAAATCAAAGCAAATGAAAATGTACAAAATAATTCAAATGGTTTTTCAGTGTTTCCTACAGCTTGAAAATTATATAAAAGAGTATTAATAGCATCTGCAAACGTTTTTTGAACTGTTTGAATTAGTTTGCATATGATACGAAATCAAAGAAAATTAAAATGTACAAAATAATTCAAATGGTTTTTCAGTGTTTCCTACAGCTTGAAAATTTTATAAAAGAGTATTAATAGCATCTACAAACGCTTTTTAAACCGTTTGAATTAGTTTGAATATGATACGAAATCAAAGAAAATTAAAATGTACAAAATAATTCAAATTGTTTTTCAGTGTTTCTTTCAGCTTGAAAATTATAAAAAAGAGTATTAATAGCATCTACAAACGCTTTTTGAACAGTTTGAATTAGTTTGAATATGATACGAAATCAAAGAAAATTAATATGTACAAAATAATTCTAATGGTCTTGCAGTGTTTCCTACAGCTTGAAAATTATATTAAAGAGTATTACTAACATCTACAAACGCTTTTTGAACCGTTTGAATTAGTTTGAATATGATACGAAATCAAAGCAAATTAAAATGTACAAAATAATTCAAATTATTTTTCAGTGTTTCCTACAGCTTGAAAATTATATAAAAGAGTATTAATAGCATCTACAAACGCTTTTTGAACTGTTTGAATTAGTTTGAATATGATACGAAATCAAAGCAAATTAAAATGTACAAAATAATTCAAATTATTTTTCAGTGTTTCCTACAGCTTGAAAATTATATAAAAGAGTATTAATAGCATCTACAAACGCTTTTTAAACCGTTTGAATTAGTTTGAATATGATACGAAATCAAAGAAAATTAAAATGTACAAAATAATTCAAATGGTTTTTCAGTGTTTCCTACAGCTTGAAAATTCTATAAAAGAGTATTAATAGCATCTACAAACGCTTTTTAAACCGTTTGAATTAGTTTGAATATGATACGAAATCAAAGAAAATTAAAATGTACAAAATAATTCAAATGGTTTTTCAGTGTTTCCTACAGCTTAAAAATTATAAAAAAGAGTATTAATAGCATCTACAAACGCTTTTTGAACCGTTTGAATTAGTTTGAATATGACACGAAATCAAAGAAAATTAATATGTAAAAAATAATTCTAATGGTCTTTCAGTGTTTCCTACAGCTTGAAAATTATATAAAAGAGTATTAATAGCATCTACAAACACTTTTTGAACCGTTTGAATTAGTTTCAATATGATACGAAGTCAAAGAAAAATAAAATGTACAAAATAATTCAAATGGTTTTTCAGTGTTACCTACAGTTTGAAAATTATATAAAAGAGTACTAATAGCATTTGCAAACGCTATTTGACACGTTTGAATTAGTTTGAATATGAAACGAAATGAGAGAAAATTAAAATGTACAAAATAATTCTAATGGTTTTGCAGTGTTTCCTACAGCTTGAAAATTATATGAAAAAGTATTAATAGCATCTACAAACGCTTTTTGAACCGTTTGAATTAGTTTGAATATGATACGAAATCAAAGAAAATTAAAATTTACAAAATAATTCTAGTTTTCTTGCAGTGTTTCCTACAGCTTGAAAATTATATAAAAGAGTATTAATAGCATCTACAAACGCTTTTTGAACCGTTTGAATTAGTTTGAATATGATACGAAATCAAAGCAAATTAAAATGTACAAAATAATTCAAATTATTTTTCAGTGTTTCCTACAGCTTGAAAATTATATAAGAGTATTAATAGCATCTACAAACGCTTTTTGAACCGTTTGAATTAGTTTGAATATGATACGAAATCAAAGCAAATTAAAATGTACAAAACAATTCAAATTATTTTTCAGTGTTTCCTACAGCTTGAAAGTTATATAAAAAGTATTAATAGCATCTACAAACGGTTTTTGAACCGTTTGAATTAGGTTGAATATGATAGGAAATGAGAAAAATTAAAATGAACAAAATAATTCAAATGGTTTTTCAGTGTTTTCTACAGTTTAAAAATTATATAAAAGAGTATTAATAGCATCTACAAACGCTTTTTGAACCGTTTGAATTAGTTTGAATATGATACGAAAACAAAGAAAATTAAAATGTACAAAATAATTCAAATGGTTTTTCAGTGTTTCCTACTGCTTGAAAATTATATGAAAAAGTATTAATAGCATCTACAAACACTTTTTGAAACGTTTGAATTAGTTTGAATATGATACGAAATGAGAAAAAATTAAAATGTACAAAATAATTCTAATGGTCTTGCAGTGTTTCCTACAGCTTGAAAATTATATGAAAAAGTATTAATAGCATCTACAAACGCGTTTTGAACAGTTTGAATTAGTTTGAATATGATACGAAATCAAAGCAAATGAAAATGTACAAAATAATTCAAATGGTTTTTCAGTGTTTCCTACAGCTTGAAATTTATATAAAAGAGTATTAATAGCATCTACAAACGCTTTTTGAACCGTTTGAATTAGTTTGAATATGATAGGAAATGAGAAAAAATTAAAATGTACAAAATAATTCAAATGGTTTTGCAGTGTTTCCTACAGCTTGAAAATTATATAAAAGAGTATTAATAGCATCTACAAACGCTTTTTGAACCGTTTGAATTAGTTTGAATATGATACGAAAACAAAGAAAATTAAAATGTACAAAATAATTCAAACGGTTTTTCAGTGTTTCCTACTGCTTGAAAATTATATAAAAGAGTATTAATAGCCTCTACAAACGCTATTTGAACCGTTTGAATTAGTTTGAATATGATACGAAATCAAAGCAAATTAAAATGAACAAAATAATTCAAATAGTTATTCAGTGTTTCCTACAGCTTGAAAATTATATAAAAGAGTATTAATAGCATCTACAAACGCTTTTTGAACCGTTTGAATTAGTTGGAATATGATAAAAAATGAGAGAAAATTAAAATGTACAAAATAATTCAAAGGGGTTTTCAGTGTTTCCTACAGCTTGAAAATTATATAAAAGAGTATTAATATTATCTACAAACGCTTTTTGAAACGTTTGAATTAGTTTGAATATGATACGAAATCAAAGAAAATTAAAATGTACAAAATAATTCAAATTGTTTTTCAGTGTTTCCTACAGCTTCAAAATTATATAAAAGAGTATTAATAGCATCTACAAACGCTTTTTGAACCGTTTTAATTAGTTTGAATATGATACGAAATCAAAAAAAATTAAAATTTACAAAATCATTCTAATGGTCTTGCAGTGTTTCCTCTAGCTTGAAAATTATATAAAAGAGTATTAATAGCATCTGCAAACGCTTTTTGAACTGTTTGAATTAGTTTGCATATGATACGAAATCAAAGAAAATTAAAATGTACAAAATAATTCAAATGGTTTTTCAGTGTTTCCTACAGCTTGAAAATTTTATAAAAGAGTATTAATAGCATCTACAAACGCTTTTTAAACCGTTTGAATTAGTTTGAATATGATACGAAATCAAAGAAAATTAAAATGTACAAAATAATTCAAATTGTTTTTCAGTGTTTCTTTCAGCTTGAAAATTATAAAAAAGAGTATTAATAGCATCTACAAACGCTTTTTGAACAGTTTGAATTAGTTTGAATATGATACGAAATCAAAGAAAATTAATATGTACAAAATAATTCTAATGGTCTTGCAGTGTTTCCTACAGCTTGAAAATTATATTAAAGAGTATTACTAACATCTACAAACGCTTTTTGAACCGTTTGAATTAGTTTGAATATGATACGAAATCAAAGCAAATTAAAATGTACAAAATAATTCAAATTATTTTTCAGTGTTTCCTACAGCTTGAAAATAATATAAAAGAGTATTAATAGCATCTACAAACGCTTTTTGAACTGTTTGAATTAGTTTGAATATGATACGAAATCAAAGCAAATTAAAATGTACAAAATAATTCAAATTATTTTTCAGTGTTTCCTACAGCTTGAAAATTATATAAAAGAGTATTAATAGCATCTACAAACGCTTTTTAAACCGTTTGAATTAGTTTGAATATGATACGAAATCAAAGAAAATTAAAATGTACAAAATAATTCAAATGGTTTTTCAGTGTTTCCTACAGCTTGAAAATTCTATAAAAGAGTATTAATAGCATCTACAAACGCTTTTTAAACCGTTTGAATTAGTTTGAATATGATACGAAATCAAAGAAAATTAAAATGTACAAAATAATTCAAATGGTTTTTCAGTGTTTCCTACAGCTTAAAAATTATAAAAAAGAGTATTAATAGCATCTACAAACGCTTTTTGAACCGTTTGAATTAGTTTGAATATGACACGAAATCAAAGAAAATTAATATGTAAAAAATAATTCTAATGGTCTTTCAGTGTTTCCTACAGCTTGAAAATTATATAAAAGAGTATTAATAGCATCTACAAACGCTTTTTGAACCGTTTGAATTAGTTTGAATATGATACGAAATCAAAGCAAATTGAAATGTACAAAATAATTCAAATTATTTTTCAGTGTTTCCTACAGCTTGAAAATTATATAAGAGTATTAATAGCATCTACAAACGCTTTTTGAACCATTTGAATTAGTTTGAATATGATACGAAATCAAAGCAAATTAAAATGTACAAAACAATTCAAACTATTTTTCAGTGTTTCCTACAACTTGAAAACTATATAAAAGAGTATTAATAGTATCTGCAAACGCTTTTTGAACCGTTTGAATTAGGTTGAATATGATAGGAAATGAGAAAAAATTAAAATGTACAAAATAATTCAAATGGTTTTTCAGTGTTTCCTACAGCTTGAAAATTATATAAAAGAGTATTAATAGCATCTACAAACGCTTTTTGAACCGTTTGAATTAGTTTGAATATGATACGAAAACAAAGAAAATTAAAATGTACAAAATAATTCAAATGGTTTTTCAGTGTTTCCTACTGCTTGAAAATTATATAAAAGAGTATTAATAGCATCTACAAACGCTATTTGAACCGTTTGAATTAGTTTGAATATGATACGAAATCAAAGCAAATTAAAATGTACAAAATAATTTAAATGGTTTTTCAGTGTTTCCTACAGCTTGAAAATTATATAAAAGAGTATTAATAGCATCTACAAACGCTTTTTGAACCGTTTGAATTAGTTTGAATATGATAGGAAATGAGAGAAAATTAAAATGTACAAAATAATTCAAAGGGTTTTTCAGTGTTAACTACAGCTTGAAAATTATATAAAAGAGTACTAGTAGCATTTGCAAACGCTCTTTGACACGTTTGAATTAGTTTGAATATGATACGAAATCAAAGAAAATTAAAATGTACAAAATAATTTAAATTGTTTTTCAGTGTTTCCTACAGCTTGAAAATTATATCAAAGAGTATTAATAGCATCTACAAACGCTTGTTGAACCGTTTGAGTTAGTTCGAATATGATACGAAATCAAAAAAAATTAAAATTTACCTAATAATTCTAATGGTCTTGCAGTGTTTCCTCCAGCTTGAAAATTATATAAAAGAGTATTAATAGCATCTACAAACGCTTTTTGAACCGTTTGAATTAGTTTGAATAAGATACGAAGTCAAAGAAAATTAAAATGTACAAAATAATTCAAATGGTTTTTCAGTGTTTCCTACAGTTTAAAAATTTTATAAAGGAGTAGTAATAGCATCTACAAACGCTTTTTAAACCGTTTGAATTAGTTTGAATATGATACGAAATCAAAGCAAATTAAAATGTACAAAATAATTCAAATTATTTTTCAGTGTTTCCTACAGCTTGAAAATTATATAAAAAAGTATTAATAGCATCTACAAACACTTTTTGAACCGTTTGAATTAGTATGAATATGATACGAAATCAAAGCAAATTAAAATGTACAAAACAATTCAAATTATTTTTCAGTGTTTCCTACAGCTTGAAAATTATATAAAGGAGTATTAATAGCATCTACAAACGCTTTTTGAACCGTTTGAATTAGGTTGAACATGATGGGAAATGAGAAAAAAATAAAATTTACAAAATAATTCAAATGGTTTTTCAGTGTTTCCTACAGCTTGAAAATTATATAAAAGAGTATTAATAGCATCTACAAACGCTTTTTGAACCGTTTGAATTAGTTTGAATAAGATACGAAGTCAAAGAAAATTAAAATGTACAAAATAATTCAAATGGTTTTTCAGTGTTTCCTACAGTTTAAAAATTTTATAAAGGAGTAGTAATAGCATCTACAAACGCTTTTTAAACCGTTTGAATTAGTTTGAATATGATACGAAATCAAAGCAAATTAAAATGTACAAAATAATTCAAATTATTTTTCAGTGTTTCCTACAGCTTGAAAATTATATAAAAAAGTATTAATAGCATCTACAAACACTTTTTGAACCGTTTGAATTAGTATGAATATGATACGAAATCAAAGCAAATTAAAATGTACAAAACAATTCAAATTATTTTTCAGTGTTTCCTACAGCTTGAAAATTATATAAAGGAGTATTAATAGCATCTTCAAACGCTTTTTGAACCGTTTAAATTAGGTTGAATATGATGGGAAATGAGAAAAAAATAAAATGTACAAAATAATTCAAATGGTTTTTCAGTGTTTCCTACTGCTTGAAAATTATATAAAAGAGTATTAATAGCATCTACAAACGCTATTTGAACCGTTTGAATTAGTTTGAATATGATACGAAATCAAAGCAAATTAAAATGTACAAAATAATTCAAATAGTTTTTCAGTGTTTCCTACAGCTTGAAAATTATATAAAAGAGTATTAATAGCATCTACAAACGCTTTTTGAACAGTTTGAATTAGTTTGAATATGATAGGAAATGAGAGAAAATTAAAATGTACAAAATAATTCAAAGGGTTCTTCAGTGTTTCCTACAGCTTGAAAATTATATAAAAGAGTATTAATAATATCTACAAACGCTTTTTGAAACGTTTGAATTAGTTTGAATATGATACGAAATCAAAGAAAATTAAAATGTACAAAATAATTCAAATGGTTTTTCAGTGTTTCCTACTGCTTGAAAATTATATGAAAAATTATTAATAGCATCTACAAACGCTTTTTGAACCGTTTGAATTAGTTTGAATATGATACGAAATCAAAGCAAATTAAAATGTACAAAATAATTCAAATTATTTTTCAGTGTTTCCTACAGCTTGAAAATTATATAAAAGAGTATTAATAGCATCTACAAACGCTTTTTGAACCGTTTGAATTAGTTTGAATATGATACGAAATCAAAGCAAATTAAAATGTACAAAACAATTCAAATTATTTTTCAGTGTTTCCTACAGCTTGAAAATTATATAAAAGAGTATTAATAGGATCTACAAACGCTTTTTGAACCGTTTGAATTAGGTTGAATATGATAGGAAATGAGAAAAAATTAAAATGTACAAAATAATTCAAATGGTTTTTCAGTGTTTCCTACAGCTTGAAAATTATATAAAAGAGTATTAATAGCATCTACAAACGCTTTTTCAACCGTTTGAATTAGTTTGAATATGATACGAAATCAAAGCAAATTAATATGTACAAAATAATTCAAATTATTTTTCAGTGTTTCCTACAGCTTGAAAATTATATAAGAGTATTAATAGCATCTACAAACGCTTTTTGAACCGTTTGAATTAGTTTGAATATGATACGAAATCAAAGCAAATTAAAATGTACAAAACAATTCAAATTATTTTTCAGTGTTTCCTACAGCTTGAAAATTATATAAAAGAGTATTAATAGTATCTACAAACGCTTTTTGAACCGTTTGAATTAGGTTGAATATGATAGGAAATGAGAAAAAATTAAAATGTACAAAATAATTCAAATGGTTTTTCAGTGTTTCCTACAGCTTGAAAATTATATAAAAGAGTATTAATAGCATCTACAAACGCTTTTTCAACCGTTTGAATTAGTTTGAATATGATACGAAAACAAAGAAAATTAAAATGTACAAAATAATTCAAATGGTTTTTCAGTGTTTCCTACTGCTTGAAAATTATATAAAAGAGTATTAATAACATCTACAAACGCTTTTTGAACCGTTTGAATTAGTTTGAATATGATACGAAATCAAAGAAAATTAAAATGTACAAAATAATTTAAATTATTTTTCAGTGTTTCCTACAGCTTGAAAATTATATAAAAGAGTATTAATAGTATCTACAAACGCTTTTTCAACCGTTTGAATTAGTTTGAATATGATACGAAAACAAAGAAAATTAAAATGTACAAAATAATTCAAATGGTTTTTCAGTGTTTCCTACTGCTTGAAAATTATATAAAAGAGTATTAATAGCATCTACAAACGCTTTTTGAACCGTTTGAATTAGTTTGAATATGATACGAAATCAGAGAAAATTAAAATGTACAAAATAATTTAAATTGTTTTTCAGTGTTTCCTACAGCTTGAAAATTTTATAAAAGCGTATTAATAGCATCTACAAACGCTTTTTAAACCGTTTGAATTAGTTTGAATATGATACGAAATCAAAGAAAATTAAAATATACAAAATAATTCAAATGGTTTTTCAGTGTTTCCCACAGCTTGAAAATTATAAGAAAGCGTATTAATAGCATCTACAAACGCTTTTTGAACCGTTTGAATTAGTTTGAATATGATACGAAATCAAAGAAAATTAATATGTACAAAATAATTCTAATGGTCTTTCAGTGTTTCCTACAGCTTGAAAATTATATAAAAGAGTATTAATAGCATCTACAAACGCTTTTTGAACCGTTTGAATTAGTTTGAATATGATACGAAATCAAAGCAAATTAAAATGTACAAAATAATTAAAATTATTTTTCAGTGTTTCCTACAGCTTGAAAATTATATAAGAGTATTAATAGCATCTACAAACGCTTTTTGAACCGTTTGAATTAGTTTGAAGATGATACGAAATCAAAGCAAATTAAAATGTACAAAACAATTCAAATTATTTTTCAGAGTTTCCTACAACTTGAAAATTATATAAAAGAGTATTAATAGCATCTACAAACGCTTTTTGAACCGTTTGAATTAGTTTGAATATGATACGAAAACAAAGAAAATTAAAATGTACAAAATAATTCAAATGGTTTTTCAGTGTTTCCTACTGCTTGAAAATTATATAAAAGAGTATTAATAGCATCTACAAACGCTATTTGAACCGTTTGAATTAGTTTCAATATGATACGAAATCAAAGCAAATTAAAATGTACAAAATAATTCAAATGGTTTTTCAGTGTTTCCTACAGCTTGAAAATTATATAAAAGAGTATTAATAGCATCTACAAACGCTTTTTGAACCGTTTGAATTAGTTTGAATATGATAGGAAATGAGAGAAAATTAAAATGTACAAAATAATTCAAAGGGTTTTTCAGTGTAAACTACAGCTTGAAAATTATATAAAAGAGTACTAATAGCATTTGCAAACGCTCTTTGACACGTTTGAATTAGTTTGAGTATGATACGAAATCAAAGAAAATTAAAATGTACAAAATAATTTAAATTGTTTTTCAGTGTTTCCTACAGCTTGAAAATTATATAAAAGAGTATTAATAGCATCTACAAACGCTTTTTGAACCATTTGAATTAGTTTGAATATGATAGGAAATGAGAGAAAATAAAATGTACAAAATAATTCAAAGGGTTTTTCAGTGTTAACTACAGCTTGAAAATTATATAAGAGAGTATTAATAGCATCTACAAACGCTTTTTGAACC